>JANHGC010005009.1:8393-19140 GCA_027560395.1 Boaedon fuliginosus | reverse complement strand
AGATAGATAGATAGATAGATAGATAGATAGATAGATAGATAGATAGATAGATAGATAGATAGATGATAGATAGATTTTATTTTTATTTTATATCTATTAATGTTTTAGATTTATCATCTGGATAACAAATATATTAATGTAGTAATAGAGGAGTGAATGTTATTCTATGTGATTTATTTTGCTAGATGCTATTTGTTTCACTCTGTTTTCATTTTTTTAAATTGCTGATCATTAACTGAATAAATAAATATTGATTTAAATTTGACTTTGCTGGTGGTAAATTGGTAGGGAAGACCGTAAATGGCAATTACATGATCAAGTGGCACTGGATCCATCAAAAGTGTGAATTGGTTACCAAACGCCAAGATCATCATCATGGGGGTACTAAAATGGCTATAACTCCCAGGACTGGCTATAACCACCATTTGCTCAGAAATTATACAAGTATATCTTTGCATTGCAATTTTCTTCTTTTAGTTTGCTTCTCATTCGCCTGCAATATTTGATAATATTTTAGTTCTTCAATTGTAAGAGAGGAAGTTGAGCCTAAATGTTTGGGGAGGGTTTTTTTTTAAACTGTAGTCTGATAAATTGCTAGGTATTGCCTATTGCAATATTCTTTCTTACAAATTAGAGTAGCTTAATGTAGTCTTACTACAGTACAGCTGCCAGATTGATGAAGAGTTTGACTGTACTTAGTAGCCTTAAAGTGTATGTTATGACAGATTCTCAATGGCTACATGCTGAATTAGGCTTTATTTAAGAGGAACAGTACAACACTATGTTGGTTCATGGATGTTACCATTTTATATATATTATGTATTTTTAGAAGCCCAATTTTGTACCCGATATTGCTAATTCAGAAATAAATTATTACAAGTGATAATATAATAGGAAACAAAGAACCATTGTGTGTTTTAATGTTTTCATTCTGTATGGCATTGGCTGCATAAATGATATGCATGGAATGCAGTTTGAAACAGACTTCAGCTGTGGCTATTGAGCATTTCTTTAACAGATTTAACTGAAGTTAATTTGCATACAATTATTAAAAACCTAGCAAATTACTATTATATGGGCATAATATTGTATAAAATTTGTATGTTCATGATAACTAAGTTGAACAATTGCTGTAATTAGGTTTCTTTCTTTAAAATCTATTCCTACATTTTTATTATTTATTTATAGTATTACATTTTTCTTGACAACCTGCAGTATTTAAAGTTTTATGATACAAACTTTACCAGCCATTATACATAAATAAAATTTGATTCTTATTTTTTTCCCTGTATTTGTCAGTCATTGGATAAAGTAATAATGGAAATGAGTACATGTGACGAACCCCGTGCTCCAAATGGACCATCACCTATAGCAACTGCATCAGGACAAAGGTAAATTATTAACCATTTAAGTTAAGATGGAATGTATACAATATGTATGAGAAACAAACTGGTTATAATTTAAACATTATAATAGCATTTGGTCATTAAAATAGAAAAAGTTGATTATGCCTTTGAAAAAGGCTGCATCAATATTAACTAAGAAAACATTAAAAAACCAGATTACACATGCAATTTTAAGTGTTCTTGATGTGATTGCTACACATGAAGAAATATCCAGTGTGAAGATATTGTCCTCTGAGAATAGTACATATTTTTTGCTAGCTATCAGAACCATAAGGTATTTGAAAACCCATCTGTATAGAATACTGAAAGGGCTGGGTATGGTTAACTGTGAAAGAGAAGACTGTGGGGGAGGGGGATATGATAGTGGCCTACAAATAACTAAAAGACTGTTCCATGCAAGAGAAGACAGATTTACGCTCTGAAATAGAGTCATACCTCAGTACTTGGCTGCTTTAAAATGAAGAATTTGGTAGTCAGCTTGTTTTGATGCAAAAATTTTGCCCCAGTACTTGTCATTTGTTTGGTATTTGATGCACAAGCTAAAACCTGTCGTTGTCGGCTGCCTTGTTATTCGCTACCCTTTCCAGCTGAAACAAAGGGTCGCATGTTAACTCATGTGTTTAGTACTCATAGTTTTCAGTACTTACTACACCAATTACACTGAAACCAATTAATGAGTTCCAAGGTATCACTGTAGAGAGGAATAAAACCAAACTAAGACTGGAATTCAAACTATCAGGATGAATATTATGAGGAATTTCCTTACAGTAAGATCTTGACTGATGGAATAATCTGCTCAAACTAGAAGTAGATTTTAAGTGCTCTGCAGGTCTAAGGAGGAAAAGTGCTGCAGAGAACTTAATAGTACACATGTAGAACCTGTCTGCATTCCTTGAACCAAGCATATATTTTCCTTAGTTCACTCAGCAGCTATTAAATATAGCCATGTGTAATTGGGGGGAAAACACTGTTGCTTTAAGGGTGTACTACTCTAGCATATTACTATCAAACACAAGAAAATATAATTCACTATTTTAATTATTGGACTCCTTTGATTTGAATTGTTTAGCAATCTTTAATCTGTTCCGGATTTTGTGAGGATCTGAACTCTTATCTACACCAGTACATATATTGTCTTCATTTTGACCAATTGCTAAATGTTTCATTCATATACACTAAAGTCTAATTTAAACCCCTGGATTTTATTTTGGCAGTGAATATGGTTTTGCTGAGAAAGTTGTAGAAGGCATATCTGTTTCTGTAAACTCCATTATAATCCGAATTGGAGCAAAAGCTTTTAATGCTTCATTTGAACTTTCTCAGTTGAGAATATATAGTGTAAATGCAAAATGGGAACACGATGATCTAAGGTTTACTCGATTACAAGAATCACAGCGTGGAGAGGTAAATCTTGTTTTTCTTCTTTCCCCTCGTACAATGAAACTGTATTTTTCACATATCTATTTCACACATAGAAAAATGATTGTAGCAGAATCCACTTTATTTAGTATTATATAAATACTAGCATTTAAATGTCTTTATAGTTTTCTTTAGCAGCTATACATTATCACAATTGACTTCTGGGATTTTTTTTAGGATTTGCCAGTTATCCTAGAACCCTGGTATTCCTGGTGACCCCCCTTTCAGCCTTTAGCTTATTAGCCAAACCAAGACTGATCAGCAGTTGTTATTTTAATATTAAAATTATTTTGCAGTGGCTAACCATTTTAAGTCACTTGCTACCATTTATATATGAGCACAGCTCTGAATCGTGCACTTGCTACTAATTCAATTGTTATCTCATGCCATTTGCAATTTGTGAAGAAACTTCTCATGTGGTTACAGTATAATTATGCTGTTCAAATGCCTGCTTCAAGAGAGGACTATCATTTCTTGGTTTATGAAATACTTTGCTTGTGAAATTATGCTTGTGAAAGCCTTTGATGGGCCTCAACAGGTATGTAGGAACAGGTATGTAGGAAACAAAATAAGTTGTAAAAGGAATCTCAGTGTCATAGAAATCAGGACTAGAGAGTATCTAAATGTCTACATATAATACCCTCCATGGGTCGCATTTAGGGAAATCTGTTGGTATTCTGGAGAAAATAGTAAACGTGAAGAATGAATCTGTTGCAGCAAATCCGGAAGCCCAAGCTTTTGGAATCAGTGGAATCCTTTAGATTTGAAGCATATTAGGGAAACTCTCAGAAAGTCATTCATCAAAGAAACTAAATGCACTCCTCCCCAAGAGACTTTGATCACAAGGCCAAAATGCCAAAAAAAAAAAAAAAAAGTTTTCAGGTTTTAAATAGTTTTAAAGGAGAAAATGGGAACAACATATTCCTGGAACGTTTCAAACTCTATTTCCTATCTTCATCCTTAACATTTCCATATTTTTTTAAAAAATGATGAAAAATGATGAAAAAATTGAGCCACTCCATTTCCAGTAACATTGCTGTGTCATTTCAGCTCTGATTATGTGTGGTGTCCATTTGGAGGTGTGAAGTTTTGTGTTTCCATCATTGTTCAGGTGCATGCCGAGTCTTTTGATTAGGATGAGTTACAAAGACAGTTAAATAAACATACAAATTCTAGGTTTTCAGAAGGTGAGGAGGCAGAGTTGCAACTCCTATAGCCTCAAACACTGGTTATCCTAATTTATCAGAATTCACCATTTTATTTTCTAAGATTCTCTGGGATATATGTGGGTTCCAGAAGCATTGCTGGAAATCAGGGTTATGCTGGAGATTACTGTATTGTGTTGTAACTTTGATTTCTGCTTTTGATAAAATAATCTTAAAAAGGATGGGCCAGGTATCTTGATAGGGGTCAAAGGCTATGTCAGCAGCACATTATTACTTTTGGTGCCACCATGGGAACATATTATACATTTAAATCTTGCATAAGTTATTTTATTGAAGAAAATTAGGCTTTAGCATCTGGAATTGCAATTTTCAGATATATGATCTTATAATCATAGATTTTAAAAAATTGGTAGGCACCATAGAGGTCATCTGATCCAAGCTACTGCTCAATGCAGAATACACTATAGCATCTTTTAAAAATAATCATTCAATCTCTGTTTGAAAACTTCTAGTGAAATAGAATTCACTATTTTGTCAATCTGTTTCACTGTATGTTCAAATATCAAACTCCTTTATGATAATATCTAGTCTGAACTTATTTTCTTGCAGTTTTTACAAACTGATTCTGGTCCTGATTTCTGGGGCAATATCAAATAAGCCTACTCCCCGCTTTTTGTGACACCTTTCAGACTACTGTTCTACTGTATCTCCCTGTATATTTTCTACAGGTTAAATAGACCCAGATCAGTCTCATAGGCTTAGTTTCCAGACCTTTTATCATCTTGTTATCCCTCTTCTGACTGTGCTTGAGAATGGCACTGTACTTTTTGAATTGTGGTGCCCAAAACTGGAAACAGTATTCCCAATAACCTTTGACTAGAACAGAGTAGAATGAATTATTACTTCACTTGATCTGTGGAGTTATTGGTGTTCTCTGAGCTCTCCTATGACCTAGGCTCTTTGTTTTGCATAGTTCATTCAATACTTCCTTTTAAGTTCAAATGAAGCCATAAATGAACATTCTTTATGTGCAGTTGTTCATCTAATTGTGAGTTCATGTATCAGTGGTATCTTTTAGCCCATATTTTATCATTTATTAAGGATAAAATGCTGAAAGATTACATTTAAGGCTTTGCTGAGGTCTAGATATGCTAAATCTGTTATTCCTGTGATCTACTAAACTAATGATTCTGTCAAAGGAGATATGGTTAATCCGGGATGATTTGTTTGTGACAAACACATGCTGGTTCCGCCTAAATGTAGCTTACCTGCCTACAAATAGTCTGCTCAACAAGTTATTCTAGGATGTCTCCTACTATAGATATCCAACTGAGAGATTTTTAGTTACCTACATCTTCTTCCTTCACATTTAGTGATGTCATCTGCTTTTTTCCAATCTTCCGGGACCTCATCAGTTCTACAGGAATTCTCAAAGATTATAGAATAGAACAAAATAGAGTAACAGAGTTGGAAGGGACCTTGGAGGTCTTCTAGTCCAATCCCCTGCTTAGGTAGGAAACCCTACACCACTTCAGACAAATCCAGGGGTTATCCAATCTCTTCTTAAAAACTTCCAGTGTTGGAACATTACAACTTCTGGAGGCAAATTGTTCCACAATTAATTGTTCTAACTGTCAGGAAATTTCTCCTTAGTTCTAAGTTGCTTCTCTCCTTCATTAGTTTCCACCCATTGCTTCTTGTCCTACCCTCAGGTGCTTTGGAGAAAGCTTAACTCCCTGTTGTTTGTGGCAGCCCGAGATATTGGAACACTGCTATCATGTCACCCCTACCTAGATTAATGAGAGTGGTTCTATGATCTCTTCTGCTAATGTGAAGGAATATAGAGCTGAGGATAGGGAAGAAATGAGCCAGCTGTTGGGTGGGGGGACTTTAAAAAAAAACCTACACAGCTCAGAAAAAGAGGAAAGCTGAGAAAGAAGCTTTCTATCTACCTATCTACCTACCTCCCCCCCCACCCACCCACCCACCCATCCATCCAATTTCTATAGCCCACCCAACTCAACCAATGACTCGTAGTTGTTTTTATTTTTTTTGGTGAGGATGGCAAAGCGAGAAATGTGGAGAGGATTTAACGATTTTATTATTCTTTACTATAATAAAGAGTGTTCCTGGTGTGACCTTTTCATGGTCTTATTTATTTGAAGGGCTATCAACTAGTCCATACAGTCCATTCAGTGTAAGACACTGGAGACTTGAATTAATTTAAATTACGCTGTCATTTTCCGTATTTTGACCTAAGGATAAAAAGTGAGTTTGCATGTTTGCAGATTATATTAAATTATTCATCTTGATGAAGTTAAAAAAGACTATGAAGAGCTTTGGAACAATTTCTTTAAACTTTAGTAAGCATAAAATGATATATTTTGGTGCAAATTTCACATATAGTTTGATGGGATCAGAATTGTCTGAAACTAACCAAGAATATTATAAGAGAGTAACATTCATGCTCACTGATTTCAAAGATTACAAACATAGTTCATTTAGGTAAGAATAAATAGAAAAAAATGGTGTAGATGATTATTTTCTCTTGCTTTCTCATGTGTATATGTGAATGATTAATGATATTCAAAGATCACTCACACAGTTTCAAATAAAAATATATTACAGTAGTATGTGTAGATTGTACCCTGCCACAATCATGCATAGACTCTGGGCAACCCACAACATAAAAGAAAATAATAATAACCTTAAACTGTTACAAAATAAATCCAGAAGTCAAAATACACAAACCTACACATTACATTCTTAAACTTGCTTTTTATTGTCTTGATGTAGGATGTATTTTTTTTTCTTTTTAGTTATCAATAACAAATTTGAGTTTTTAATTTTAAAGAATGAAAGTTAACAAATTTAAACTGAATTCCAGTTGGCAGTCTTTTTGGAATTAAAAAGAAAAGCAGCTATGCCTGCTTTATACATACACACGCTTACAAACACTTAGACAAACTCTACTTAATGTTTAATTAATTTATGTATGTTTTATTATAGGTATTGACATTTAAAGAAATCAACTGGCAGATGATCAGAATAGAAGCAGATGCAATCCAAAGCTCTCAGCATGAAATCATGAGTGCTCCAGTTCGTCTGATTACTAATCAGTCCAAAATTAGAATCATACTTAAAAGAAGGGTAATGCTCAAACTTGATTATTTTATTTAAATAAAAATAATGTTAATAATTAACATAAATAATGTTAATTTGATTTATGAGCATCTTAATAGCAATGGATAAAATGTTATATAGTAATATAATATATTAGTTACCGGTAGAAGGGACCTAACAAGTCATATTTCTGGTCAATGTAGAAAACCACTGAACATTCTGTGGCAGATTTCCAGTTTCATATTATTGTAGTAACTCTTCTCTCAAAACTTCGCTAGTTTTTCTCTTTTAAGGTACATATATAAAACTGAATAAAGTATTCCAATGATTGTCAGCCTAGTGCAGCGTACAATGCAATTGGTACTTCCTGGATCTGTATGCTATTCTTCTGTTTATATGGCACACAATTATATTGGCCTTTTTAACTACATAACTGTACTTCTTCCTCATGCTTAACTGGTGATTCCCTTTGACTTTTCAGATATGTTGTATAAAAAGCTGCACATTTTCTGGATCCTCTTCTCCACATTTATCCACTTGTTTCACAAGGATATTTTGAAAAGCTTGGTGAAATCTTTGTTTGTTGCTGTAAAGGAACATTTTAAACTTTCATTTTAGTCTAGAAGTAGATTGAAAAAATCTTCTTTTCTTGCAATGAATATTGGGGAGAAAAGCAGTGAGAATCTTGCTTCTTTTTTCATTTCCAAGGTTTTGTTTGGTAGTCCCCATCCCTCTATTCAGATATTATGTTGGATCTCTGATCTACCCTCAGTCAAGTCTCTTTTTGAAATACAATGATCACTGATATTTATTTATTTAGCTAATTTATATGGACACCCATCTCATAGAATGGCATGATCTATGATGTAAATGGTAAATGATATGTTCCGATTCTAAAATCCTGTCTGTAAAGTGTTTGCTTAACCTGACCTGAACACCTTCGGAAATATCCAAGTCTTCAGAGCCTTACAAAAAACTAATAAGGGTCGAACCCACCTGGATCTTTGGAGGATGCTGTCCCATAAGGCAGGTGCTACTGCAGAGAAAGCACATCTTAGTTTTCCTGAAAAAAACTCATTCAGTTGACTTGTTAAAAAGCTGGCCTTATTTTTTTAAAAAAAATTCTTCAGTACAAGAATCTAGTTCTTTCTATAAAGAAATTGGGGCCTTGACCATTTGACATCTGCTCGGCAAGACTATTAATATCATTTAAAGCAGATTATGGCATTTTATATTTTTCCTGTTTTGTATTTATTCAGTATAATTCTTGTATGCATGTTTCATTTTGTTAACTGATTGTAAAGGAGAGATAAGTAAAGAATACTATTTTATTTCTGAATGAAACATTTTGTGTGAAAACTCTAACCAAGATGGACAAACTAATTCTTAAAGAAAACACCTGTGAACAGTTGTTGGAATAGAATAAATAATAATTTAGACTTCAAACAGACAGGTATCTTCCACATAACATCCCAGACAACAAGAATCAATAAGACAAAAAAACTCTGGATAGTGAATGTGGCAGTACGTGGCAGTACGTGGCATACAGATAGAGGAGAAAGAACTGGAGAAGACAACAAAATACAAAGACCTGGAGATGGAAGTAAAACAATTGAGGCAAAAAAGCAAAGACAGTACCAATAATCCTTATACCCTTGGGTGCAATTCCCAGACAACTGAAGCACCACTTGAACACCATCAGTATTGACAAATTCACCATCAGTCAATAGCAAAAGGTAGCTTTACTCAAAAACAATTTACATCTTCTAACACCATCAAACATCCACATCTGCCTATCCCAGGTCCTTGGGAAGGACTCAATAGGCAGACAAAAATGCCAAATTGAGTCTGAACATTTGGCTGACTGTGTGATAAACCATCACCACCAATAATAATAAGGTTACTGATTACTGGAGAGACCAAACTAGCCTGCAAGAAAGACCAAATGAAGATCAGAAGGGTAGAAGGGTTAGAAATGAATACATCAAGGAGGTGAAGATGATACTTCAAACTCAATAGAGGAAATACCATCGAGGCAATCAACACCTGGGCAATTCCAGTCATTAGGTACACAGCTGAAATAGTGGACTAGACTCAAGCAGAACTAAAGGTCCGGGATAGGAAAACCAGAAAAATAATGTCAATGAATCATGCCCTTCATCCACACATCAATGTTGAGAGTCTCTACTTACCAAGGAAAATGGTTGAGTGTGGAATGTTACAAGTAAATAAGATGGCTAAAGAAGAAAAAAGAGCATTGGAAGAATATCTGAAGGATAGTGAAGGAGATGCATTGAAACTAGTATTCAAGAAAAGCCTAGTAAGTAAGCTACCCTACAAGAAGGACCAAATGAAGAACAGAATGGAGGCATGGGAAGACAAAGCACTTGCTGGTACTTTAAAAATATAACAGGGGAAGCAGATAATAACCTGGCAATGGCTAAGAGCAGGAAAATTGAAGAGAGAGAGAGATGATTAATTCTGGCTGTACAAGATCAAGGCTTAAGAACAAATACATGCAAAAACCAGAATTGAGAAGACATCAGCAGATAGCAAATACTATCTCTGCAAAGAAACTTACGAAACAGTGAATCACCTAGTTAGCTGTTGCAAGAAGATCACACTGACTACACACAATGCCATGACAAAGTAGCAACAATGCTGCATTGGAAGATCTGCAAGAAATATCATTTGTCTGCAAGCAAGACCATAAAATAAAGACATAGAAAATGAAGAAACTAAATTGCACAGATAGTACAATAGCAGTAGGTATCTTGGGTGCAATCTGGAATAACTTAGTCACTTAAACACCATCGTCATTGACAAAATCACCATCAGATAAAAGCAGCTTTATTTGAAACAACTTACATCCTGCTGTGATACCTTTAACACATCAAATAATAACTGCTTATCCAAGTCCCTTGGGAAGGACTCTATAGATGGTAAAAATTCAAAATCCAGCCTAAACATCTAGCTGACTACAATCACCACCACCACCAACAATAATAAGGCTTAAAATTTATGGATGCCTATGCTCTTTATTCACTGTTTATTAAAGGACTTTCCATGTCAGGCAAGGAAGTATAGGCATACTTGAACAAAAATTCTATTTTGCTTAAAATTTCTTCCATAACCTTATATAAAATGTAACTTTCAAACTGAAATGGTTAACAGTATTTAAAATTCACTGGCAAGGAAAAAAACCAAGAATTGAATATTCTTGCAGGTTGCCAAAGAAAGAGGTGTGGGTCTTTCAGGTTTAAAATTGTATTTTGAGGCATGTTGTTTGGTCTGTGTGAAGGAATGGATGTCCTAAAGAATAAAGGATTATTGAACTTGGAAGGTAATAAACTGAAGTTTCAATGGCATGCCTATCTATGGTATAATTAACTTAAAATGAATATAGATTTCAAGAATCACTTTGTGATCCAACAGAGAAGTAATTAACAGTAATGGAACGAGTCAAGTGAAAAATAGCATATAGATATTGTTGAAATTGTATTGTGAAGATCATATTGTGGAATAATCTGACTACCAACGTAACAAATATTATCTACGTATTTAGATTATTGATAGGTTTAGTATATGATTGATACTTACTTTTTTGTATAGTTGATATATTGTATGATAGTT
>JANHGC010005003.1:44005-57214 GCA_027560395.1 Boaedon fuliginosus | reverse complement strand
ATCTGCTGTAAGCCACCTCGAGTTCCCCGTGACCGGGGAAGAGAGGCGGGGTATAAATCAAAACAAACAAACAAACAAACAAATAAATAAATATTAGTGGCCATGCTCAGTAAGCACTTTAAGCTGGCTTTAGTTGGAATGATTTATAAGCCATGTACAGTACTAGTAAATAAATAAATTAAATAAATACACAATAATCCAATGTTAAAAAGAGAGCAGTACAGTTTCTGGGCATATATGGTATCGGCTTGTAAAATACCCTTCTGGGCTTTTCAGGACAAGTCATTCACTCCCCCCCACCCCCACCCCAAGAAGTGAACCCACGGAGTTCCCTATGGCAAATACATCCCATTGCTGCTTTTCTGTTTTTTGGGGGGATAAAATAAAGTAGCCAGCCTTAAGAAGGGGGGGTAGCAACGGCAGCCAGGCTTCCCTCAAGTGTGTATTTGCCCACTTTGTGCCAAGAAGGCAGACTGTCTCCATTGCAGGTCTGAACCTGTTTTGTGTGCAGACAGGTGTGCAAAATGTTTCAGAGCAGAAACATTTCAAACTCAGCCTGGAAGAAAAGAGACCTCCTGTTTTAAAGCTCAACGCTCATTGTTCTGACTTTACTGGAATTGTTTCAAGTTAGAATCTGCTCTGTTTGGGTTAGAAAATGGAGTTTTGGAGCCATTTGGACCTGCTGTCCAAAATTGAAAGAGAAAAACAACCCCGTCTGGTGATAGTAGTGTCTTGTGTGCCTACGTTGTCTGCTGTCTGCACATTTTGAACAGTTTTTATAGCACCTTGTCGTCTTCTTCCCTCTGGCTTTTTACTTATCACATTTTCTCCCCTGCTTTTTTTTAAAAAACTTTACAGTGATGTTTATTCTGAGGAGTGGGGAATGGAAAGTGCAGGGAAGCTGTTACTTAACAACCCCATACTTGTTGCTAAGCAACAGTGCTTTCCTTACTCCTCTCTTTCTAGGTTTGCCTAAATAACAAGGTCTGAAACTTATGAAAAGAAATAACTGTTCCAAGGACACAGCCAAGTTCTCCTTGATGAATCTCAAAAGGCTAGATTTCTAACAGAGGTGCTCGCATTTCTCTTGTTTTCTCTTCTGCATCTTTTATTATTAAAGTTGACCCAATATTCTTGTGAATTGCTAAAGTAACTGATTTCATTCAAATCAAATGATGGATAAATGCACAGGAGTAAACTGTGTGTATGTTTTGTTCACGTAGCAATCCTGACAGAAGATGCTTAATGTTTCTTCTTTGCTGCATATACCAGTTTTTGACTTAAGAATTCTGGATGTCTTGAGCAAAAGTTTATTTGACAGTGAGTGGCCATTTTCTATCACATCTTGAATTCCTTCACTCTGTGGCCTTCATTAAACTCATTTCATGAAATATACCATTTCTCAGAAAACATGACCCACCCCAATAATAAGTCCAACCCTAAGCCCAAGCCTAATGTGGCCTTTATGTGCCCGGGATGCCTGCAGGATCCTGGCTTCTGAGTCTGATGGTGCATTCTTCTCCTCCCTCAAAAAAAATAAGACGCTCCTTGAAAATAAGCCCAAGTACTTATTTTCAAGTCTAAAAGAAAATAAGACTCAGTCTTATTGTTGGAGTAACACAGGGTAATAGCAACATGATGAGAGAGTTGGATAAAGCAGGCCGACTATATTTCCTGACCTATGTAAAATACTTGTAAAGTTAAATACCCTTTGCCAACTTTAAGGACCATTTCTGTGAGGTTCCAGATGTCGAAACTACAGCTTCCAGCAGCTCCAGACAGTGATGAGGTACGTTTGAAGTTGCAGTTAAACAATGTCTGGAAGGGCACAGATGGCCTCACTTCATAGGTGGAGGTAGAGATATCATGCGCAACAGGTTATTATCATGCCAATTATGCACTAAATGGCATTTGTATCATAGCATAATGTGATGCATATGTGATGTTACTGTGCTTCTATCAAATGCTTTTATTGAATGCACGTACAGTGAATGAAAACTTTACAAATATGTCAAAATGAAATTATAAAAATCCAACAAAGCATTCTAGTCAGTTTGTTAAGTCCCTGGATAGTCAGCACTGCTAACATCTCCAAAATACTTTTGAATGTGTGTAGATTAAGAGCTTTTTCAAATGCTGGTATTTAAAGCTAACCCATCTTCCTTCTAATTCCAGGAGACTCTAGAGTTTGTGCTAGGGAGGGAGCAGAATTCATTTCCACCACAGTGATTCACTCTGAGAGTGATTCAGACATTTCACAGCATAGCCTTCTCACATTCCAGTTAAGTAACCTCACTGATGAAATCTCCAGGCTGTGAGATTTACAACCCAGACACCAAAGCTCCTGTCCAAAGATGGAGAAGGAAAGCATTGTGCATTGCATAAAGAATAGCTCAAAGATTCATTCATGGATAGGATCTAGACCAAACAACAGCCCAGTTCTGTGTGGAAGGCTACAGGATCATTGGCTACATCTGTCCCCGAATCCAATAGGCCAGTGGGTCACATATTCATTAGCATGTTTCATAATGTTTCATTAGCCAGTTAGATCCTAACTATTATGGAGGATGACTCTTACTGCGGGGTTATTTGAAGTAAAGTATCTGGGCCTTATGAGCTCTGGTGGCGCAGTGGTTAAAATGCAGTATTGCAGGCTATTTCTGCTGACTGCATACTGCCTTCAATTTGGAGTTCGAATCTCACCAGGCTCAAGGTGGACTCATCCTTCCATCCTTCCGAGGTTGGTAAAATTAGGGCCCACATTGTTGGGGGCAATATGCTGACTCTGTAAACTGCTTAGAGAGGACTGTTAAAGCACTGTGAACTGTATATAAGTGCTATTGCTAAGTGCTATTGCTATTATGGCAACTTGGGGAACCATGTTTCCTATCATGATTACATCACTTCACCAGGAAATATGAGGAGAGATTAATACAATTCTGTATCTTCTATTGGATAAATAATTCTGCCTTTGAAATGTAAATTTTTGTGTAGAGAGAGAGGCAGAATGTAGACAACGTAAAAATGGAGATGAATGATGCATAATAATCACAGGTGTAGTAGAGTAAGCAGCTGCAGAAACTGTTTAGACTGGGGAATGTTTCACACAGGGTACGTTCCACATATTTGCAAATTTTCTTCCAAGAGCAAAAGATTCAGAAATATGTTGTACAGGAATTTAGCTCTGCCCTTGAGAAGTAGGTGGGAGAGGGAGATTGTTTGCTTAGTCCTGAGAGAGTGGAAAGTATGGGAAAGAGACTCAGCCTAGCTCCACCTTGATCTTTTTGACCTTCAAAGGGAACAGTGAAGATTTTGCACAGATCTTCAAAATTTGTAAATAACCCTACAACAGTAAAGTGGCCTTCCTTGAATCCCTGCAGTGTGTGTTTTTGGCCTACTGTAGCACTGCAAGGAGCTGACACATGTTTTCCTTTCCTTTCATCTTAAGGCAAGATCCTACAGAGCTATTTTTTTTAATAACACATAGGAGGTGAAGTATTGATGCTGTAGTCTTACAAGAGGATTTTTATATCCAAGTCACATCTCTTTCTCTAGTTGGCAACTATACTACAGCATTTTGTGAACTTAGGCTGACTGAACCCGTGCCATAATAAATATCATAACATAATCATGCATCAGCATGATTCAAACCATACAATTATTCTGCTAAGCAAGGGGCAGTCACACCTTTTATCAAACTGGACACCTCTTTTGGACCACTGCAGAATGTTTAATGTTAAGCATTAAAGGGAACTGTCTCACTGTTGCTCTCAGATTACATTTTGTGATTTGTATTCTAAACTGTGCAGGATATATCCAAAAATGTACATGTTTATAACAGTTTAAAATTAGATCAGGCATGACAAAACGCCTGAAAAGGCTGCTTGTGATGGATTCTTCTGGAATGGTGAAGGGTTATGCAGAACCAGAGAAAAGGGATCCTCATCCACCACTCATTATCAGCAGGGTGACTGCAAGGAAAGATCAGCTCCGTTAGTGGAACTGTGAATCATTTCTGCACATACAGTATGTATGTAGTGCAATGAATAGTCATAATATTCCCTGCAGTGTGTAACTGTCAGGAGGCATTGAATTCTAGGCAATCTGCAAGGGTTTGTTTGTTTGGAGAAGGATTGATCATTCAATAAATGTTTCCCAGAAGAAATGAAGTTTAAACTCCTCTGACCTAAAATGGTATTTTTCTTGTCCGTACTATATCTTTTGGAGTGATTTACATGCAACTTATTTAAGTCTGTAATAGTAGTACGAGGTATTACTTTGGACGACTCAGGTGATGCAATGATAAAATTTAGTGCATTTTGCATTTTCTATTATGTGCATGTATCTGTTAACTGATTTTAAAAAGCAGAGCATATCTTTGAAAAACTGCAGCAATTTCCTACTGTACTTTCTGCAAGATGAAGTGGCAGAATATTTTAGGATTGGATAGCGTTTGAGCAAGAACTTAGGTTAATTTTGGGTCTTCGTGAATGTATGCATTTGCAAAAATGGAAAAATAATTGTAATTTAGATTTCAGTGCAGACGTACATAATTTTGCATTTTAAAGCATGTTAAAGTTTGTTATTCAAAGCTTGCAGTTTTCTAAATTCTACCAAAAGTTTATCAACAAACTTGTCTGTAAGTTGCTATGGGAAAGGTCTGCACAAAGATGTTGATGTTCATGAAAAGAAAGAATAAAATACACTAGGAATGATATTGTTAACTGATAATGTATGCAGTAGGGTAAGATGACAAAAGAAGTATGTATGTTTACAGAAATGTGCACCAACATTCATGCAATTTTAATGCAGAGTTCTCACATTTTGTCAAGCAACTGCAATACACAGTAGTGGTAAAATAAAAACTAAATCTGGTATAGTAGATGTACTTATCCCTGAGGGCTGATACCAGGATATTATGGGACAGGATGAACCAAGTACCAATCATCTAATGTCTTCCTTCTTTCCTTCTTGTCCATTTCTTTTGCCAGATTCTAACCCCTTCCAGGAAGATATTTCTCTGCAAGTGCCCAATACAGTTGAGGTCAAATCACGAATTTCGTCCACATCATCTGCCTCTACAGACCTGAATAGCCTGGACACCAGTGAAGAAGGAGCTGAAACTCCTGTGGTGCAGTCAGATGAGGAAGAATTGGAGCAAGATGGGTCTGAAGAACAGGAGATCAAGAGCTAGCGAGGTTTTCCATCCTTCGTGCTACAACGGACCCTGCCAGCATGAGATTATGAACATGACTGGATTGCTCTGATTCCCACCTTGTAAAACCCACAGACACTCCCTGTCCAATTGTTGTACTTGGGGAAAATTCAAGATAATCTTTCCCCCTGCAGGATGGTCAATGCATGGATAAGGCAACACAAGAGGGAGAATAGGGTGAGGCATGGGTGCTACAGAATTAAAATAGAATTTAACTCTCCATCTTTTTACGCATATAGTAATGCTTCTGCTTCCCTCACACCAGGGCTCACTTTGCTACAAGGCTACAAAGATTTAAAACAAGACCCTTGTGCAAACTGACAGGCTCCCTAATCCTAACACATATACACACCCAAACGTTAATGCAGCATGCCTTTTAATTGTAACATAATAGAAGATTACATTCCTTTCAAACAAGCAGCTGGGGTGACGTGTGTTACTGGGAAAGAAACAATGAGGGTACCTGGATAGGAAAGATGGAGAAGCTGAAAGGTGGTGGGACTAAAACAATTTGAAAGGTTCTTGGAATGAATCAGATTTTTATTAACGTTTTCATTCATCTGGTTTTACATCCTTATATTGTAATGAACAGCATGTACTACAAAGCACAGGAAGAGCTCTGGAGGAGGGGAGTGGGTCTTAAGGAAAAATTACAGAGTCAGAACAGTCCTTAGAAAAGCTTCCTTTGAACCTCCATACTGAATTCCTCAGTAGCAAAGTGAACTTTAATTGCTCTCCCATAAGTTTTAAAGTAGCTCAAACATTTATACGATGAAAACGTCTTCTCCATTTCCCCCAATCATTTTTTTTTATGGGAAAGAAATGGCTTTCAGATCTTTTTCCAAGAGAGAAGCGCATTTTGTAGATTTCTCGTGGCGGTGGTGCTGTGTCTTTATATTTACAGTACCTTAGTTACAAAGTGCCTGAGGGATACTTGTGTGTGCTCTACTACCTTTCATCCCACAGTCTTATCTCTCACTCTCTGGCATCCCAGTCTTCAGTTATATTGGAGAAAGTCAAATCAGACAAAGACTGCCAAAGAAAACTTCCATAGATGTTTTTTAGATTAAGAAGAAAGGGTAGTTAAAGATGCTGTGGAATGATGCAGATACAGATAATAGGGGACAAAAAGAACTACTGACTGCCTCTTTATAAATTTAATTACACTGATAGAATATTTGTAGCTTGAGATTGAACTATGGGATCCTTGGTGCTCTCTGAGCTTGGTGGTTTTCTTGCAGACGTTTCATTACCGAATAAGGTAACTTCATCAGTGCTAAAATATTTACACTAAAAATGTCTCCAAAAAAAGAAATCCCTGGCATGAGGCAGATAGAATTAGGCAGAAAAAGAAAAGAGTTTCTCTAGGAGAAGCTTTGTCGAAACTGGAGGACAGATTTTGGCACTTAAATTTTGCTTTCCTTTTGATATATTGTTATTATGGAAAACTTGTCTCCTTCATTTTATATAATTTTTATTAGCATTTTTCACATTATTAAAAGATAACTATAAGAATAATACAATGAGAGATCAACAAAAAAGAAAAGATAAAAGTGTGAAAGATAATACGGATAGAAAAAAAGAAAAATATATAAAGAAGCAATCTCTTCCAATCTCCTTTAGAGCAATTACAAACTTACTGTGTCTATTTCTTCTTTAAAATTATCTTACATGATTCTCCTGTATTTATTTATTTTTATCCCATCTTAATATTATTTTTATAAATATTCAATACTTTTTAATCAGCAAATTCAAAAATCATTTTTTTTTTCGTTTTCAGCATAAAGTCCCTGTTCTAGTCTTTTATAAAAAAAATACTTATTTTATTCCTGGTCAAAGAGCTCAGTTTTGTCATTACCACCAATTCTGCCATCTTCACAATCCATTTCTCCATTATGGGTATGGCAGTATTTTTCCAACTTGGGGAATATAATAGTTTAGCTGCAAAATCTATCATATGCAAAATCTATAAAACTTTACTAATTGGTTATCCATAAGTGCTAGTTTCATTTGAATGTTAGGCTTTAAAATTCTTTATATCATTGTATGTATTTCTATCCTTTTGTTTTGGTTTTCACAAGCCTGCCAAACATGGCAAAATGACCCTTCATGTTTTTCACATTTCCAACATGGGTTAGAGGTAGCATTATGCAGGAGCTGAGCATGTATCCCTTCATATATTGATGAACCACTGTTTTGTAGCTAATGAGGAGTGATGCTGGAAATTTCATTTCAGCATGTCTGGTGGCCAAGAGGCTCTCTATCTCTGGTATGTAATGGCCACATGTGAAGGATGCATGAGATGAGTTTCAGTAACATCTCACCATCAGTATGAACCAGAGAGTTAGCTGTAGCTTCACTTCATCTCTTTTCCAAAACCTTCCTACTTCCTCGCTATGGGAACAATAACACTGAAAAATACATTGGTTGCGGTATCGAATTCTGTAGTTTTAAGAAATTGGTATAGCCAATTATTTTCATATGTATGTTTTTTTTAATGTAATTGCTTTGATCTAATATAGGCTTTAGAAGTGTCCCATCTGACAGGGACTTTGGTGGGGGGGGATCTGAGAAGGTATATGATGTAAAGTGCTTCAAACATTAAATGCTAAATAGTTTCATTATCTTTTTTTTTTTACAATTAGGGTCAACTCAAAATCCTGGATACGTTTAGTAGACAACTTAGTAGTTTGGAGAAGGATGATGTTTTTCAAAAAACATGCTGAAGATCGTAACAGTATGCTAGATTAGGCTAAAGTGAATAATTTATGGTTAACTGTGTCATGAGAACTAAGTAAATTTCTTAGTAAGTTTATGAATCAGGCCACACTTCATCCCTTCAGTTGAAGGGAATTCAGGCAGCAGGATAGATCAGAACTTGTAACTCCACTGTCAATAGGGACAGTTTGTAGGGGTTTCCTCCACTGCACCATAGGGCTGAAGATACAGATAGTCTTCAATTTATGACCATAACTGAGCCCAGAATTACTGTCATAAGTCCTTGCAATCATTAAGCAGGACACCATGTGAGAAGACCCAACTTTAAAACATTTTTGTGCAGACAGTGAATGTTAAGTGAGTGCTGCGGTCATTAAATAAATCCATTATACCCAATGGATGGTGTTTGCTGAAAACTGCCAGAAACCAGCAAAAACATCAAAAACTGCAGTCATGTAACCACAGGATGTGCAAACAGCCACAAAGGTGAACCAGTTGCTAAGGACACAAAACAAAATGACTTGGGCATTGCGGCAGCTATTGTAAATTCAAAATTGGTGGTAAGTATCTTTTGTGGGAAGTTCCATTGCAACTTTGAACAATCACTTAAGCAAACAGTCATAATAAACCATGCCTGGAAAAGGTTACACGTTCAGTGACATGTCAAAGTGTCAACATCTTACATGCCGATGCATGTAAGAAACATTTAAAGAGTAAACTAGTAGCAGATTTAGTAGCAAAACCACTGTGAAAGATGGAACTATAGTATTCACCTGATTGAGAACTTTTTTGCGGTTTGGGGCATATTGTTGAATTCCAGTTCCCATTAGCCCCAGCCAGCATAGAGAATGAACAGCCATATAAGTCTCTGTGGGGGAAGAGGTTTAAGAAAACATCAAGGTGGGGGCTGCATGACCAGAGCCCCACCTAAATTGTATGTGTGCAAAAGAGGTGATGCTTCAAATCTTGTGGTTGCAGCTGCCATCTCAACTACTTTTAATCCTCTGAACAATAATGATAGCCATTGTAGTTGATAAAGATTTGGCAGTCCCCTGGGACAGAGTGATTATGGAACATTTCAATATTCCTGATACTTAATTCATCTGCTTTTATTTGTTGACAACCTCACTGTGTGAAATTGCTGCCTTTGTGGACAGAGCCCTGCCTGTAGCTCTTAGTTAATTGGTTGGATTAATCCATTAAAACATTATGACTGACTAAAAAATGTCTCCCAAGTTAAATCTCTCCTAAATCAAGTGACAACTGAGAAGTAACAATTCGGTCAATTATAGCTAGACGTGTTCCAGGATCAAGAGCAATCTGATTTAGGGGTATTTATATGATTTGATGTATATGGCATCAAGTGAAGAATACTTGAGTTTTAAACACAGTAACACATTGATCCATGGATAGAACACCAGAAGTGCAGTTCTGTAACAACATTTATACAACTCTGTAAACAGCCTATAAAACTATTTTATTGGTTCTCAAGCCAGGTTTGTGACCACTAATAATGTTAGTTTATGGACTGGTAAACAAGGCTAAAGAACAAAATTTTGTAGGTAAATTTAAAACTGCAGATTTACTCCTCCATAGATAAATCACAAAATAACCTGAAGGGTGGAGCCAGGAGGAGTGGGGAACCAACCTTGACTGTTTCACAGAGTCAATTGATTCAGGTCAATACGGTATATAATTTTAAAACAATTGTTTCCAGATTCACATGGAACGGGGTGGGGTGGGGGTGCAGTGCTACATTGAATAGTAGAGAGGTGCTATACTCGCTTGAGTTCTGAAGCATTTACCCCAAATAAATTCTGAAGTGTGCACAGTGCTACTAGGGAAAGGGATCCCTCTCATTACCAGTGGCAATTTGTTTGGTCATTAATGTAATTAATATAAGGACATTTTTCCCCAACAACAATTTGCCTTCTGGTACCTTAAATGAACATCATGCCTTGCTATCTGCTCTGAAAAAGAACATGTGTTCTTTTTGTGCGTGTGGCATCCATTCACATCCTTGAAAAATCTCCCAAAATCCTTGCTTTATTCTAGTTTCTTCCCTCTTCTATGGTTTATTAAGACTAGAAACCAGAGGCTGCAAAAATCCAGACAACTGCTGGATGGCAGCAAAGAGATAAAGACAGTTTCAATTCTCTGCTGCCATCTTGTGGTCATCTGGATATTTTTAACACTAGGCTGGTAGCCTTGGGTTTACACAGTGAACCTCACCTTATCATAATCTGCTCAGTAAATTCACTTTTCTGAGCCTGCATGATACACTGGACCATTAACTGATTGCACATACTCATTCACATAACCCATTAGTTTAGTCCAAACTGGTGGGTGGCTAGATTTTGTGGCTCACAAAAAACATAGAAAGCTTAGAAAACTGACATAGGAAACCACTGGCCTCAAAAGAATATTTACATTGCCCATGAACTGCAAGTTGTCTTAAACCAGAACGGTGGTACCTAGTATAAAAGAGAATATAAAATGCTCCTTGAAAGAATAGAATAAGCTCAAGAGGAAAACGAAGTGCAATGTATAAATAACCTTGGGCTGGCTCAGTTCCTGGGGTTCTCTGTAGTTGCCTGGCATCTGTACTGAGTCAACACATCAGCCAGCCTTTTGTGGCCCTGGTTGCAGCTTTTAGCACTAAAACTTCCGTCCAGGTGCAAATGACTCATAGACTCTCTCCACACACACACACACACACTCCCCCTTGCAAGTGCAGCTCACTCATTGTTTTTGAGAGTAAGGTTGAATAGAGAGGGAGGGACTGAAAGGGGGAAGACTTCGGGAGGAACAGGTGGGTGGGGAGAAAGTCCAGAAAAAGAGATCTGGCAGCCACAAACCTCCCCGCTTCCCAGTAAGGAAAAAGCCAGTGAAATAATGCAAGTGTTTTGAAAGGTCAACAGCTGAACTGCAGTCAGAAAATAATTCTTAATAGCTTTGCAGAGGAAAATGTCCTTAACATTAATCATATCTGATCAACTAGTCTAAAGCTTTCACAGAAAAGCAATAAAAACTTTGGGAGAGGAATTTATACAAGTAAAATGCATTAAAGTACACAAGATATAATTTGTGACAATTCCATTAAATAACTGACCAGTTTTGTTGAAGGCCAGCTAAGGTTTAACATTAAGTTAGGTGCCAGATGCATGGAGAATGAAGCTCCTTCCTCTTGAACAGATATGTGAAGAGCCTTATAGCAATATAGCACTTAAACTTATATACTACTTCATGGTGTTTTACAGGCCTCTCTAAGCAATTTACAGAATCAGCATTTTGCCCCCAACAATGTGGGTCCTCATTTTACCGACCTTGGAAGGATGGAAGGCTGGGTCAACCTTGAGCTGGTGAGGATTGAACCCCTTGGCAGTCAGCAGAATTAGCCTGCGATACTGCATCCTAATCACTGTGCCACCAGAGCTCTTATAAAACTAGACTTCTTCCACTTCCCTCTGTATAATCATTAATAGATTAAAATTATGCCTGTCTTCTTTTGCAGCTAGCAGTTCTATAGGGATATGGGCAGTTTAGGAACATAAACATAAATAAATAAAATAAATAATACAGATAAGTTCACACACTGAGGTAATACAGATAAGTTCACACATATAAGGTACAACTGACACCAGATATTTCCACCAGATGCTAACCCATAAATCATGGTTTTCAAACTACACTGTCGTGTACAGGCTCATTCAGCACACAAGGTCACAACCAAACAATCACATTACACTAAGATGTCATCATGCACACTTAATAGACACAAAATTCAGAAGAGGCCCACCAAGAGGCTCAGGGGTGGAGGAATCATTTTATCTGCTGTGGTCTTGAGAAAAACATCTACGTCTGCCAGCAACTGTTTGCATTGGAAGAAATGTACCACAAGGTGCCAATGACAACATACATCTTGCTTTCTGAAAGTAGTGACAGAAAAGAATCGGGTGAATTCCTTATTATGTGCCATGTAAATATTAAAACATTTAAAATATTCTCAGATAATTACTCAGAAGTAAGTACACAATTTAAAGGGTTGACCTGATTCTTCCTTCCTTTCCACAGTAAATCATGTTTTATCAACTCTCTAAAAGTCCCATGTACAGTCAAATGAAGCTGAGAAAATTGGCCAGTGTTTTATGAGGGTGACTGACATCTTTCTATTATCACTTTTTGTTGTTTTAATTACTGTTTTGTCACTCTTATCACATCCTACAAGATGCAGTTCAGTGATAAGAAAAGTAAGATCCTGCACTTAGGCAGGAAAAACCAAATATATGGATATAGAATAGGAGATATAGCCTCAACAGGAATAACTGTGAAAAGGATCTAGGTGTCCTGGTGGATCACCACTTAGTAAGATTGCACAACCATTTCTCTGGGATGGAATAAGAATTCCTGTCCTGGGACTAGGACTAGAAGACCCCCAAGGTCCCTTCTAGCCCTAAAATTCTATTATTTTTATCACTGTATTATTTTATACTGTGTATTTTTATTTGGTAAACGCTCAAAAGACAATGGTGGTGTATAAATCAATCATTTCCCATGTGAAACTCTAATAATCAATGTACAATCAATCTTTAACCTGGCATCATCACATGCTTGCTCTCTGAGCCTCATAATGCTACTCTGAATAGGGATGGAAGGAAAACTTCAATAACATAACAAGCTCAGTAATCATTCCTCCTGAAGCCCTTGTAAGCCAAAATCACTGTTATAAGAAATGTGGCTCTGAAGCACAAAACATGTCACCCTCCTACCATAACCCAATGTGGGCAAATTGCAACGTTCAGATGACTTGCTAAACCACAATTAAGCAAACCATCTTATGGTGTAGCACAGGGGTGTCAAACTCAAGGCCCACGGGCTGGATCCAAGCTCCATTTTCACTGGCAGAGCGCTCGAACCACCACAGGTGCCCACAATGCGAGTGACATCAAGCTGGCTACACCCCCTGGCCACCACCACCCCAGGCCCCCAAGGTCAAACACAACCCCAATACAGCCCTCAATGAAATCGAGTTTGACAGACACCCCTGGTGTGTGCCATCCAGGTGATTCAAGCAAAGTCTACAAAGACCCAAGGGACCACTCAGTGGTGACAGATGTGGAAGCTCTGTTGTTAGTTGCGAAGACATGTCCGACCTATCGCAGCTCCATGAACAACATTCCTCCAGGCCTTCCTGTCCTCTACCATCTTCCGGAGTCCATTTAAGCTTGCACTGACTGCTTCAGTGACTCCATCCAGCCACCTCATTCTCTATCATC
>JANHGC010005003.1:0-21909 GCA_027560395.1 Boaedon fuliginosus | reverse complement strand
TCTGTACCAGTTGAAGTCTCCGAGTGCTCTTCAAGGGCAGCCCCATGTAGAGCGCATTGCAGTAGTCTAATCGAGAGTTCTCACCTCTGGTGGTAGAATGTTCCATAGGGATGGAGCCACAGTGAAAAAGGCTCTTCTCCTTGAAACTGCCTGCTGGAATTCCTTAGCAGATTGAGTCCACAGTAGGTCTATTCCACTGGTGTGAGTGGGGTGGGCTAGTCCCATTGGGGAGAGACAGTTTCTCAGATAAAAGCCATGATGATAGATACATTTCTTGGCATTTACCACTGCCAGAGTAGTAAGTTACTATCTTAGCAAAGTTAATATACCAGTGCATTACATTGCACTTTCTTGTTTCCGTATAAATGGGAAATATACACTGCTGCAGCTATAAAGTTAATTTTAATCATCAGCTTTCCTATCAAATACTAAAGCTAATTATCTTGTTGGTTCATAAGTTGTACAAGTGTGACGTCACACAATATTTTTCCCTCTGGGATTCCTTTCTTCAGCTAAACCATAAATCTGTTTCCCAGATTCAATAAATTCTTAGTATATCCTCAGTTACATTTCCTGTTGTTTCAAGAAGCAGGAGTATGAAAATATCATTTCATTTTTATACCAAAGTGGGATTATTTCTTCAAAATGCATCTCCTCATTTTTAAGCCCTTATTTTCTTAGCATTTCATTTGGAAATTACAAGTTAGTTTCTATTTCTGCCCAAAGCTAGTGGGATTGTTCCATCTATGGAAGCGCCACTCTCTTTCTCCCTGGTTCCCAGTTTTTGTTTTCAGCACTTTCATTTTCTTCTTGTCATCTAAGTTGAACAGCATTTGTTTAATGCATTTTACATTTTGAAAACGATTCATATAGATTTTCAGCCTCTCTATGACATTGTTGTATACCTAAATCAATATTTATTCCAAATAGTTGACGATGCAGGTCTGAGAATGAGAAATGGTGTCTTTAAAATCCTTTAGTTAATTTAGGTTAATTTAAGCCAGGTAGTCCTCGACTTATAGCCATTCTTTTAGTGACTGTTCAAAAAAGTAAAAGTGACATGACTTGTTCTCACACATACAACTGTTGCAACATCCCCATGGTCACATGATCAAAAGTTGGCTGCTTAGCAACTGGCATATATTTACAACAGTTGCAGCATCCCAGGGTCATGTGGTCACCATTTTCAACCTTCCCAGCTGGGTTCTGACCAGCAAAGTTAATTGGGGGAGGAGGGGGCAAATTTGATGTGATTTACTTAACAACTGCAATTTGCTTAACAACCATGGCAAAAAATGACTCAAAATGGGGGCACAACACAATTAACAACTTTGCTTAACAACAGAAATGTTGTTGTCAATTGTGGTCATATATCGAGGACCATCTGTACTGGCTCTTATATTGGACAGTTCTATATTAGCCTCAATATTTGAGGAGAAAAGAGAAGAACAGCATTTTTTGTAAATTATGTTGATCTCCCCTCCCCCAGTTATAGTATCTTCATTGCAGTAAGGAAGATGTGTAGAGAAGGTATCTCCAATTCAGGAAGCTGTTGTCACTCATATTCAGGAAGCTTTCACATGTTGATCCTCATAGTGGGAATTGTTTTTGGACTTTTTCAAGTGTATACTCAAAAGCAAGGCTTGCAGGCATATCAAAGAAATTGTGCTAATAAAAAACTGATTGTGGTGCTACAAATGTTCTATGCCCATTCTATCCACTGCCTTGGAGAAGAAATAACTAAAATTTTACGTTGCAAGAGATAATGTCTAGGGATTTGGGAATACAATAACATTAAGTTATTGTAGGTAAGTTCTGGATTTCTGCTGGATTGTATTGGTAAGCAATGCAAATGTAAAATATATATATATATATATATATATGTTACTGACCTGTCCTTTTTTTCTCTCTCTTCCTTTCCTGTCAAGGTTTACTTGCACATTATTCCCAAGTTTTATGAAGACTAAGTACATGTTGGTGAAGAGCTGAATGTGCAGAGGAGAAATTTCATACTGCGACTTGGATTGCTGCCATCACTGTGACATCCTGATCACCAGGCATCATGTACTGTCTCCAGTGGTTACTGCCCGTCCTCCTCATTCCCAAGCCCCTCAACCCAGCCTTGTGGTTCAGTCACTCAATGTTCATGGGCTTCTACCTTCTGAGTTTTTTGTTGGAGCGGAAACCTTGCACGATCTGTGCCTTGGTCTTCTTGGCTGCTCTGTTTCTCATCTGCTACAGCTGCTGGGGGAATTGTTTCTTATACCACTGCTCTGGTTCCCAACTGCCGGACTCTGCTCATGATCCCAATGTAGTTGGCACCTAAAATCTCCTACTTGGTTGCACTTTTTTTTTTCCTTTTAAAAGGACGGTGTCATGGGAAGGAGGGAATATAAGGCATGTGATTGGAGTACATGTTTCGGTTAAAATGTTTCATTCATGATTATCCGCACTTTCACAATCTTCCTGTACAATTTGACAAAAGTTGTTATTAGTAATAGCTGGCAATGCTGTCTGTTTGAGGGTTTGAAGCAGAGCTGCTAATGGGTGCCATCCCTTCCTTCGGTATTATCGTTTGAGTTTGGTCCTTCCATTTCCAATTTGGTGGTGAAGAGACCTGTTGACTGTTGCCTAATGTCAAATCAGAAGGTAGCCACCCACCCTTTGGAACATGAATGTCTGGTCTTTGTTGAAACAGTTGGAAAGCTGTTTCTCCACCTTGAGTTTAGTAGAAAGCTAGTGCTTCTCGCGGTGTTCATCTGAAGGGGAACTATCAAGTGGTTAATAAGCCTGACAGCACCTGGAGCCAGAGGCTGCTTATTATCTCAGCAGGCCATTCTGGAACATGTATACTGCCCATTTCCCAAACTACTCATCTGTGTCAGAGCTCAAAAATTCCAAAATCATCACGATGCCATTTTTAATGCACAAATGCCGAAGCTTCTCTGTCTCTCTCTGTCTCTGTCTCTGTCTCTGTCTCTAGCCCACCTCTGCCAAACATCTACTTTTTATGGAGGACCCTGAATTGGAAAGAAAGCATGCACTGCTATAAAGTTTGGAGAATCTTTTTTTATTGTATTGCTTTTGAATTTTAAGCTGCCAGTGTTTCTAGCTTGAAAAAGCAATCAGAGTGCGGGGATGGATCAGTATGCCAGGTCTGGTTTCTCCATACTGAGGTGGGGCTGTCAGTGGAGTAATGTGCTGCTTTTTTTCTTTTAGGCCAAAAGTATTATGTTATCACAAGCAAATGAGCCTGTGTTCACATATATAGATGAAAGAAAGCCACAACTGTCTAGGCTACATATCTTCATAGGATTCTGTGAAGCCGTATTTTTAGTGGTACCTGGCTCATGGTTTTATTCTTCTCTCCTTTTCTCCACCAAGACTTTGCTTTCTATCCTCCTCAAGAGCTAATTGCTTGTGTGAAATTCTAAGGTAGCCTGAGGAAAAGGCAAACAGATAGTTTTCCTGTTACTCTCCAAAGTTATTTTCTCATTTGTCTCTACACAATCTTCCTTGGAAGAATATTGCTGAAAAGGTCTCTCTCAAAGGACATGGAACTGAAAATCCAGTCGTGAAACCTCAGTAGTTTTTTTTAATTATTTTTGTTGGTTTGTTCATTGCACAGCTGTTCAACAGATTTAATAAAGCTTTATAAACTTTGGTCTGTGGATTAGTGCCATTTATGATGCGGTCACATTTTCACTGGACTAAGACCTTTGCTTTCGCAGCAGCTTATCTTTTTCACAACTTCCTAAAGTCATTTTTCTTTCCAAAGTGCTTTGGTTGCAAACCAAATAGGTTTTCATGTGCCAATCTAGTTGCTGACCTGACCAATTTCACAAAATGTTCCAGTGACTGTATCTTGATACAGAAAACAGTAGAGGTTCCTGGACAGTAATGGGTAACAGAAACTACTTTCTTTCTTCATCGACTTTCCTAATCTTTTAACAGTAGAGGGAGTCCTCAAGACCACAATTAGGGCTAGAACATCCTTCGCTGTTAAAAAGAGCATGTCAGATTTTACAGCTTCTTTGCCATGGTTATTAAGCAAATCTCACAGTCATTAAGCAAATATGGTATCTTCTCCCCATAAATTGATTTTGCTTGTGGAAAGTTGGCCGAGAAAGTTGCAAAATAGTGATTAAGTGCAGGAGGCTGCAACCGTTATAAATATACTCCGGTTACCAAGTGTCCAGTTTGGCTAACATTGGGTTAGGGTTTTGATGGTGTCTAGATTGCATTAATCTTTGTTTTTTTGTAATGTAAGAACTGCCTGAATTGTGCATAAATAATAGCCTCAGTAGTTTTTCTTAAAATAATTTTTTTCCTGATTATTTATTTATAGGACATAAGCTGATCAAATTTCTTCTCTGACGCTATTTTTTCAAAACGCTGCATTAGCAGTTTCTTTTTCTGCCCCAGGAGGCTCGTAAACAAAGTAACTATAAAACTTACATTATTGTAGCTTATCTCTTTTGCAGCTTTAATTTGCCCGATATCAAATACGAAATTCTCTGACATTGGTATATTGAGGAAATTCATAGATGTTAATCAAGAAAGAGGCGGGGATGCAGCAAGAGTAGTAAATTATAAAACACAGGTTTAAATTATAAAATTTAATTTTTGGTAATTATGTAACAGGTTTTGAAATACACATGCTTGCTATAAATTTCATTTATTTTTAAGGCTGTATTATCATTTGGGCAAAATTTTGTTTCACACTTCAGAAAAAATAGTTGCATATGTGTGCTAGTAGCAGAAAACTGTCTTTGACAATAATTATAGGGAAGCTTCCTTTTACTATTGATTGAACTTTATTCCCAATCAATAGTAAAAGATATGTTTAAAGATAGAAGCAATCATATTAGTTTATAAATATTTTTAGGTAGCTTCATCTTGCATTTTGTTGAGGCACTTAACATTTCCTTCTCCAGTTTTTCCCACAATTATCCTATATGGTAGGTTAGGCACAAAGAGTGACTGGTTCAAAGTCAAAGGATGAGGGTGGACATGAATCTGGATCTCTATAATAGCGGTCCAACAACTTAATTTCTCTTGGTGAATCTGACATGCATATCAAAAGTGAAATGCCACTATCTTTTCGGTGACACAACAGTGCTAACCAACATTCCACAATTATTCTTAAAAGCACCCTGCACTCATGCGATTTGTGGAGGTTGCACAAGAACGAGTTGTGCTCTCATGGCTTCCAGGGCCTTTGGAAGAGCATGCAAGAGCATGATCCTCTGGGGCCTCTTCAAATCCAAATTGGGCCATGGTTTCATGTGGTTTTCGGACAATGCAGAAGAGCCCCAAAGTGGCTTCAAAGACAAAAGCCTCATGCAACTTCAAGCAGCCTCAGACCACAAGAGTCTGGCAACAGAAAGAATGCTACCTGAAGGTAAGGAGCATCCAGCCAGTTCCTGTAGACCTCTGGACTTCAGGGAAATTGAATCTCGGGAAACAGCTCAAGGCAGCCTTTAATCTACACCGATGGTTTTCAATCTTGGCCATTTTTAAGATGAATGGACTTCAACTCCCAGAATTTTATACCCAGCTATGCTGGCTGTGGAATTCTGGGAGTTGCAGTCCACACATCTTAAAAAGCTGTCAAGGTTGAGAAACTAAACCAGTTTTCCAGAAGAGATTTAGTTACTCTGTTGTGTGAGCTAGCTAAACTGCCAACCACAACACAGCAACACCTGAAACGAGTAGTGCGCAATATCTCCAACAGAAAACTAACCACAGCCCTAACCAATGTCCTAAGGAAAGGCTTCAACTTCGCCGTCACACCCAAAAACATCTCCATAGAAACCATCATATGCGGAGTCGAAACCAGCCTAACCAAACTCAACACCGACGATGCGAACAAAGTCAGACTCGAGGTCACCAACATCCTATGCAACAGCAAACCATCCAAGAGCAACTTACACAAGGAAGAACAAAAAGCACTGCAAAACTTAAGAAACGGCACCAGCCACCTCGAGTTCCCCTTGGCCGGGGAAGAGAGGAAGGATATAAATTAAATTAATAAATCATACTACCAGTGGACAAGGGCAATGCCACAGTGATAACACTACAGACCATGAGACGAAATTATCCAACCTACTTCAAAACACCACATACAAACCCATAAACACAGATCCCACCACATACCTGGAAAAAACCATCAGAACAAAAATAAAACCTAGCACCAGAGGTGAAGATATCCAACAGATTATCATTCCTGGAGAAAAGTCATCAAGATGCCCCAAACTATACGGTCTCCCCAAAATACACAAAGACGGCATACCACTCAGACCCATTGTAAGCTCCATAGGCTCACTGCTACAAAACTTAGCCAAACAACTCCAACCATATGCTGAATCAGCCGCCTTGTATGTACAAAACTCATACCACTTCATAGAAATAATAAAAAACCAAAGCATACAACCCCATGACCTATTGCTCAGCTTTGACATTTTATCCCTATTCACACAAGTACCGGTCAAGGAAGCCCTGTCAGCAATAAAAAAACAAATACCAACCATCCAATTACATCATAGAACTAGCAGAACATTGCCTATCCAACACATACTTCATATACAATGGACAGAGATACACCAGTCACACCACTACTCAACACAAACTCCATAGCCAAAACACAAATTACCAGGACCAAACGCCTGGCAGATGAAGCACATCTACAAACAGAACTACACACACTAACAACTGTACTGTCAGCTAACAGATTCCACAAAAACAAAATCACCAACCTGATTCGGAAAGAGACACCAAAACAAAACAAAGACCCAAGCAAAGAACAGAACAACAGGAAGGCCCTCCTACCATATGTAAGAGGCACAACCGACAAAGTCAGCAAAATACTACATAAACACAACATCGAAACCGCATACGGCACCAACAGAAAGATATCCACTATCCTGAGGAACCTCAAAGACCAAATAGAACTAGAAAATCAATGAGTATATGAAGTCCCATGTGTTTTCTGCTCCTCCACATACATCAGACAGACAGGAGAATGAATGCTCGCATCGAATAACACAAAAACTCAGTGAAAAAAGAAAAACTATGTATGTATGTATGTATGTATGTATGTATGTATGTATGTATGTACACATACACACATATACACACATACGCAAACACACATTGTGGCTCTGCAAATATCTGCACCTGGATCAGTTTTCAAAAAGAATCAGCTGGCCATGGGGGAAACATGCTAAGAGTTTTGTTGTTAGTTGGAGTATTAGCCTCAATGGACAAATTGAGGGATCGGAACACAAGAGACTGTTAATTGTTGATTGGTTCTTTTCCATTATAAGGGGCAACACTTTACAGTTGCAGCTGGAGAATTAGAAAATCAGGGAGATACGGTTTATTGTTGGTTTGAAACTTGGCTTTAAGAAAGCTGTTCAAGAGGATTTCCTGATGATGGCAGAATATATCTTCTGTCACATTTGAGGCGTTCTCTTTCTCAGGAAAGCTCAAAGCATCTTCATAAGGATTCCAGGGTCTCTTGGCAGACCTCTAGTGCAGGCTTTCAGCCACAGAGCTGTCTCAGGGGCTTTCAGCCATCCTTTGCTCTGGTCTGATGATACTTATGAGCACATGAAGATACTTCCCCCTTTGTCTTAATATTCCATAAGGATGTTTATGTAAAGTCAAGTTCTGAGAACTGTAATTGTTCTCACTTGCCTTGCTTTTCTACACAAGAAAATATAATGCAGCTGTATGCACATGCTTTAAATCCAAAGAAAATTGCACTTTTGGCCTTTGCACTCAGAATAATTCAACTGATTAACTTTGAGTATAATGTTTCTTGCTTGACTTAAGCATTTCATTAATTGGCTTTAATGGCTTTAAGTGCCATTTCTTATTGCCTCATTAATCCAACAGCAGCCCTGATTAATAAGGTTGACTGTGATGAAAAAGATTCCAAATGAAGGGCAGTCTGTGTGTGTGTGTGTGTGTGTGTGTATAGCTAAAAGGCACGTGCTAGGCAAGAGTGGAGATAAATTCAAATGACTTTTTCATTCCCCGACTATAAATGGTGGCCATTTGAGTGCAGTTTGAGTGTCATACCAGTTTGACAAAAAGGTTGGGTCATTTGATTTGAAGCTACATCTCAGAGAGATGTCTACTTGTAACTATAAAACTAGTCTTCTGTTAAAGAGGCAACATTATTTAAAATTAAGAGCCTCTCAGAGTTCCATGTCTTCAGGTTCATTGAGATGATAAGACATCCTGTGTAAGGGCACATTATTAGAAGCTTGAGGAATGCGAGTGGCCCCTGAAAGCTTTGAATGTAGGCAGAGTGATGTCCAGGTTTTGTCACCAAATTGTATTTGTTGAATGTGTTTTTTGTCAAAGACTGTAGCTCTCGGATCAGGAGACTCTTCTATTCCTGCTATAGAGGATGGCCTGCACAATTTTATTCTTTGATTCAGAAATACCATTAAAATGCAGGGACTCTTGGATGATGGCAGAAGCCACATTAATCTTTTGACTCTTTTGCCTTGTTGGAAGTGTAGAATCAGGAAAATGTAGAAAATTCAACACAATCCCTATTTTGCCTCCCACCCCAGAAGCCCTGGTTTCCCATCTAGCTACCATGAACCTGACTCGGGTTGGTTAATGTTCCCTCTGATTCAGCAGAAGCAGACTGGCCAATGGTGGAAGCCAAAACTGGAGGTTCAGCCAGCATTCTGACCCTTTTCTCTTCTTCATCATCTCCCAGTATTCTTTCGTGATAAGGAAATAAATAAATAAATAAATGAGTATTTCCAAGGCTGCTCCAGAAACATCTATAAGCTCAGTCATAGATGAGTTACATCAAGGCATGATAACATGTTTATTTATTTATTTTATTTATTTAATCTAATTTATACCCTGTCTTTCTTCCCCAGCAAGGGAACACAAGGTGGCTGACAACAATATAATATACAAAGTCGTATTAAATACTCTAAAACCAATGTCCATAAGAACATCCAATGTAAAAAAATTAAAAAAACTGAAAACATACACTCACATACCATACTATACGATCACACCTGGGGAGTCAATTTCAGGTAGAGCCAGGTTTTCACAGCCCGGTGGAAGACTAGCAGATTTGGAACGGTTCGGATCTCCACGGGGAGCTGATTCCAGAGGGCTGGCCCAGCTACAGAGAAGGCTCTTGTTCATGGGCCCGCCAGCCGGCACTGCTTAGCTGACTGGACCCAGAGGAGGCCGACCCTGTGCGATCTCACAGGATGCTGGGAGGCATGAGGCAGGAAAAGGCAGTCTTGGAGGTATCTCGCTCCTAAGCCATGGAGAGATTTGAAAACCATCACTAGCACTTTGAATTGCATCTGGAGGATAATTGGGAGCCAGTGCAGCTCACGGAGGAAAGGTGTGATATAGGTGCACAGGAGCACAACCTTAGAAAATTCAACACAATCCCACTCATGTGGCTGCATTCTGGATCAATTGGAGCCTCTGAGTGCTCTTCAAGGGTAGTCCCATGTAGAGCTCATTGCAGTAATTTAACCTAGAGATGATAAGGGCATGACTGTGAGGAGAGCCTCCTGGTCCAGGAAGGGGCGCAACTAGTGCACTAGACGAACCTGTGTGAAGGTTCTCCTGTCAACAGCCGCCAAATGTTCCAGTTACACCTGAGGATCCAGGAGAACTCCCAATTTGCGCACCCATTCTGAGGGGGTCAATCTTTCCCCCCCAGCAATAAATATGGACAATCAACTGGACCATGAGGAGGGAACATCCACAGCCACTTGGTCTTGTCAGGGTTGAGTCTGAGCCTGTTGGTTCCCATCCAGATCTTCACATCACCGGGACATCACCTCGGCGGCATCACCAATCTGGCCTGGGGCAGAGATTTATAACTGGATATCATCCACATACTGATGATACCCTACCCCATGCTGTCAGATTATCTCACCCAGCGGTTTCATGTAGATGTTAAATAGGAGAGGCAAGAGAACTGAACCCTGAGACACCCACACAGCAGGGGCCTCGGCTCTGATTCTGCCCTCCTACCAACACCAACTGTGTGCGGCCCGAGAGAACCACCGCGAAACAGTGCCCCCCACTCCCAATACCTCGAGCTGCCCCAGAAGGATACCATGGTCAAGGTTATTGAAAGCCACTGAGAGGTCAAGAAGCACCAGGACAGAGGAAAACCCCCATCCCGGCCCCACCAGAGATCATCCACCAGTGTGACCAATGCCGCCTCGGTGCTGTAGCTGGGCCTGAAACCAGACTGACAGGGATCCAGATAATCAGCTTCCTTCAAGGTCCATATAATTGTTGATTTATATAGGGACGTAAAAAAATATCAGGGAGCACAATTGGAATTTACAACTTCAGAGGAAATGCTGTAAAGGGACTGCGTAAATTTCCCTCTAGAATATTAGCTATCTCACAAAGTCCTGTGGGAACCATGCCCATGGAGCTGGGCAGGAGGCCTGCTTACAATGGAAGAGGCCAGCATAAATCTGAGGATGATGAATAATCTGCTTTCAGAAAAGCAAGGGGGTTGAAAATCAGGAATGTGCATATCAAACCAGAAAATCGCTGAAGAGATTTTTTCTTGAATATTTGATTTATTATTGGCTTGTTCTACTTCTCTCTAACCTTCCTGTTGCTGATCCATCTGGGTTGTGCAGCTCACTTCCAGGTACTTAATCACATTCTTGGGCTCCATTTTTCATCAAAATGACTCCTTCTTGCATGACTACAGTTGACTTGTGCAATAATTAGATTGTTAATCCTTATTAAAGGTCAGACCATTTTTAGAGTTGGGGGGCATTCTTAAAATTATAATTATTTACACATTTTAGGTAAAGAGACTAGGCAGAAATACCCCTTATTATCTTTGGTATGACAAGATTAATAAAAGAGATGAAATACCTTAAAAGATGTGGTACCTGCTAAGAAACAGCTTGTGGGAAAAGAGAAAGAAAATAGCATATTCCTTTCTAGCCCTGGATCCTGTTGCCCTGGAAACAGCATCTCCCACCAGCTGTTTTTTGGGCAATGCCCCACCTCCCTTTAGGTTCACACAGCCATCATTCCATGGATTGGCAAATGTGGGGGAGGAGAATGGAAAATATACTATATTACTCTGTGTTTGTAGCCTTATTATCCTTGGGGATTTGAAGGTATGAAAACAACCAGATGTGGCATTCCGCAACAATTCAAAAGGAAGATATTCCTGGCACAGTGCTACGTTGAGGGGAGACTCTAACCAAACTAAAAGGAACATTTTGTAGATTTATCACCATAGCTTTAATGGACCGTTTTCACTCTGCAGGTAAAATTAGTTCTCCCTGATAAAAGGATATTCTTCTGTTTTAAGACATGGTGCTTTTACATCATTCTTTTTATCTCATTCCTACATATATTTTCTTGTTATCATGCAACAAAAAACCTGTCAGATTCAGAGCTTATTTTCCTCTCTGGTAGAAGCAGGTTGATTCAAGAATAATCCCAGCCATGTTGGTCAGTCTAGCAGTTATTTTCCTGGCTCTAATTGGGAACCAGGCCAATCCATCAATATAAATGCTATTTCTTGCCACTGAGCCTCCTGGGTGGATGTGAGAGGTTTCTCTTTCCGAATCTCAGGTACTGATGACTCAAAATTTGCTTCTTACTCAGTAATAGAGGGAAGAGGGACAGAAGCTGCCAAAGTCTTTGTTAGGCTTTGGTTTTATTTTGGAACACATTACAGACTCTCTCCTACTACAGGCTTTTTTTTTTCAGCCAAAGGCAAATGCTAGCTGACTTTCGAATGTATTTCCCCTTCTTTTCCAAAACTGGTTTTGGTGCCATTCACATATATCATTCATAAAATATTGCCAAATCTAGTATTGAAGTGGCACTGGCAATATATGAGAAAATGATCCTTTCATTTTGTAAGTGGTTTTATAGTACAGAGTTTTAAACATGTAAAAAATGAGTCTTTCTAGCCTGAGAAGCAGAAAAGCCAAAATAGGCTGACGTAAGGTAAGCAGTGAATAGAGATGGACTGGCTAGACAATTTTGAAAAATAAGAGCTTGTACAGAAGAGTATGTATGAAGAATGAGAAAAATGTTAATTCCTACGCACAGGATGAATAGCTCTCTCTCTCTCTCTCTCTCTCTCTCTCTCTGTCACTGGTCAAGATCCAAGCTATTAAATAAATAAATGGATAAAATTGGTTTGATAACATGAATTGGATTCTAGTCCTTTTCAGTAAGAACTGAATTAAAGAAAAATATTCCAAATGGTGGGAATAAGATATACACTTAAACAGTATTTCTACAAAAAGTAAATTATACATAGTATTACTTTTGTACCAGCCATCCCACATATCCCATTATAAATCATTCTAAAATAGTTGTCCCTAATCCAGTACTGTAGATAGCTGGGATTCCAGAGTCAATTGCATTGCTGGCAGATTTCCGGGATTATAACACCTCTGGTAATGCCTAACTGGGCTAAACCACAATAATCATGCAACATGTACAGCTCAGTGTAGGTGTGTGGTGCGGTGGCCAAGAGGTGGAGCTCTGACCTCACAATCAGTAGGCTGTGATTCTAGGTAGAGGCAGTTATTTCTCTCTGGGAACACTGAGAACATATTTGCTGAAAAAAACTCTGCATTGGCAACAGGAAGGGCATCCAGCTAGTAAATACTCAGCTCCATTCAGTTGCCTGTTTTTAAAAGAGGATGGTTAAAAGAGGATGTACAGCTCAATGTATGGATTATCTAGAGTTCAAAACTGGTAAGATAAGAAACTGAAGCAGGCAAATGGTCATTTTCAGAACTCAGACAAGTTCTCTCCTACAGGTAGTAGAATAGGACTCACTGATTTAGACAACAAGCTACACTGAATTTCAGTGCCTCAGTTTAGCATTTAAATAAGGCTTTAATAGTATGGTTGTCCCTTCATCCGATTCAGATTTTATTCAAGTTACACCATTCTCTTCAGCACATTTAAGGTTAGGATTACAAAATAGAAAGATTCTTGGACTTGGTGAGTTGAATGACCTCTTCCAATTCTATGACTCTTATCATTTTAGACATTTTTGCAATATTCATTGTATTTATTTTCCCAGCTCTCACTGATTCGTCACATCATACTAAGGCAGGAATGTACAACTTTCTTAAATCAGATGCTGCATTAAAAAAAAATTAGTTGTTGAAGATTTCTAATGATAATCTCCAGTGGGGTCAATTTAACTAAACTGGAGAGGTTTGGGATGCAATGTCTTCAAACTCAACAAAGTTTAAGGCAGCCAGTTTTGTCCTTAACCTTTTTACCAAAATGTTCAGTCTTGCTTTGGAAATCTTCTAAGGTCTATGGAAGGGATAGGGCAAAGCATACGCAGCCCACCTTTATACACTGCTTTTTTGTTTAACCATTATACAATATTTCCTAAGCCTTGCATTGGTTGGATTCCCACACGCAACTAAGCCATAAAACATGATTTCTAAATGGCAGAGATTACACTCAAATTATATTAATCCACAATCATGAGAAGCCATGGTGGCACAGTGGCTAGAACACAGAATTGCAAGCTAATTCTGCTCCACCGAGTTCAGTCTTGACTGGATCAAGGTTGACTCAGCCTTCCATCATTCCAAGGTCAGTAAAATGGGAACCGAGATTGTTGGGGGCAATATTCTGACTTTGTAAACAGCGTAGAGAGGGCTGTAAAACACTGTGAAGCACTATATACGTCTAAGTGCTATTGCTATTATGCTACATACCAAAATAGTGACTATCAAAATGTAGCTGCTGTCCAAATTGAAGAAAATGTGCCTGAGACATCCCTCCCTCAGGTATATGGGATTCCTATACTAGAACATCTTCCCTTTCTGGTCTTTCTTCATTTCTAAGTGGTGTCATTTATTCAACAAAACTGTGTTTTTATGCCTGGGTGAAAAAGAAATAGAGGCACACCACTGAATTAAAAAGAGGACTTTCACCTTCCTACATTTAGGAGTTTTAATATTTCAAAACATTTTATTTTTTAAAAGGAGTTAGATTTCAGACACTAAGAAGGCAAGGGCAGGAGAGAGATCATGACATTCTCTGCATAGTAACTGAGATTTTACAAAATGTGTGTGTTTTCATAAAAAAATATAATGGCGAAAGAAATCCATATTCAGACATTGTTAAACTTCATGCAACAGCAGAGCCCATTCCAATGGGCATTCTGATGGGCATTTTCAAAAGCAAAACGAATAAGGAATGACAAAACCAACACAGGAAGTCTGTTTAATGCTTTCTTCAGTTCATGAATTAATTGCAGAGGTCAGCCAGGCTCCGATCCTTAGATGGGGTCTGGTTTCCTGCCTCTGGGTCACAGACTACATCATGCATGAATAAAGGAAGTGATGATTTTACAAAAGGGAACCAGCAGCCATTTCTTTCTTTCAAAAATTTGCCCTTAATAAAGAAGAAAAGCAAAACTAAACGTGGTGTTCATTTAAATTAATATTCGTCATCATTATTGCTACACCAAAATCAGGAAAGAAACCTGCAATTTTAAACTGACCTAAACCTTGACTTTTTAAAAAATGAACGTATTTGGAAAATGGTCATTTTTAACACATTAGTATATATACATGTACACAGTCATACATGCACATGTTGGTTTTAGCTCCCATGGTAAAAGTTTTCGGAAGTTGATATGTGCTCCATTTTGCATTTGTTAAAAAGCTGTTTCTCCATGATGACAGACTTTAATCAAGTATGGTATATAAAAGGTATTGGCATGAAAAAGCAGTACTCTTGTTCCTTACTGGCAAAAAAGGCTCATCTCCAAATTTAATTACACAGCAATAGTAACACAAGTGGGATTTCCTTGGAAAGAAGGATTATCCCCTTTAAAATAATTGTTCCATCTTTTACCAAATATGCCCACCCAACCCCAGAACATACAAGACACAAAGACAACAAATGCTAACAAAATGCTCTACCTTTTTTTAACCACATTATTATACATGAGGAAACAGAACAAAGGTTTATGAAGTTAATTTTGGGGCCAGATCATCCGGCTCCCACTTTTTCAGACTGTAGGTACCGTAGGAGTTGCTAGCAACAACTGACTTCCCAATCAATCCTAAATGTAGAGAACTACAGTAGACACCAGGGAAGGTTTTAACCAAACTGCCTTGTAATACATAACTAGTGTTTTAGATTGAACAATTTTGTTTTAACAAAGGAAAATGGTAATTAGGATGTATGTCAGCACGTTGCAATTCTGAAAAAAATGGCTAAAGTCAGAAAGTCATTCTGGTCCCGCGATGGAAGGAGGTACAAAGCAAGATGTGTTCTGTTTGGAAGGAGGAAAGAAATGGAAAAGTTTAGAGATGTGGAAAGGCACAGTCTCTGTTCCTGATTAAATTGCTTTCTCAATTGATGAGAGATTGTACAAGAATGCCCCATCGATCAATCAGAGATTTCAAAAAGGAGCAGGAAAAAAAAATTAAATGAATTTTGCAAGTACAAATAGAGAAAAACAGGCAAGGCATATTACAAACAAAGGCAAGAAAGAGTTTTGATCATTTGACACAGCATCATACCCTGGTCATATTAAAGAAAGGAAATTGTACCCTGTTCTCAACACAATGCAAATAGGAATTTTGTTCTACAGGAGAGAGGCATTTTGGCATGTAACTAAGAGAACAGTCATGGGCTCCTCCCATTGTTCTACCCATGAGAAGCCATTGCTAAAGTTTATACCTATTGCTGCAGTCATTGACTATTTTGAGGTCCTGAGGTACGCACACACCTTGGCATAAGAAACAGATTTGGCTCAATTGTCTAGAAAGGATATTGACATCCTCAGTGTCAGAAAAAAACTTGAATTTGAACTATTTGGGGAAAGAGCTTGTGCAAACCATAGGAACTATACCTTGTCTCAGATCTCTTTTCCTAAAAAAGAGCAGTTTGAAACTGAATTAACCTGGTCACCAATTCAAATAATTTTTGGTGCTTCCTCAGCTATGCTCCCTAGTTCTCTGATGAAAACAATACCTTGGGAAACGAAAGAAGCTTTGGGAATATTAACTGAAGCACTGATAGAGGTTCTATGTCTAAATACTTACTGTAATTGTGAGAATGACACACTTCTCTGCATAAGGCAGAGGTGTGAGATCTCAACTTTGGACCTTTCTAAGCAAACACTACCATCAACAACCCCCACCCACCCCCGGCAACACACCATATCTTTCTAACATACAAGATGACATCAACAAGAATGGAAGAAGAAACAAGCCAGGTATCTACTTGACTAGAGCAAACAACATATAAACTTTTGGAAGTAATTTCTTTGTTTTGACATAAATTGGTCATGAAGGATAGTTCATCATGGAATAAAAAAGTTTTTGCTATTGGAGGGTTGTTGTTGTTTGTTTGTTTTTGGCACATCAGAGAACATCAAAAACTTAGACATGGAAAAATAAGATCAAGTGATGGCAGGCTGACAATATTTTCCAGCTAAATACAATTGCAACAAACATTCTTCTTATTTTGGAAAAAAAACCATGCACTTAAGCTGACACCCAAAGTCACCAAGCAACACCCACTTGGCTGACTCAAGGATTATATACAAAAGAGGGCTATCTTACAGTTGGTAAGAAACATTCCTAGTAAGACAAAGCTGGTGCACTGCAAAAGTTTTTTGTACCACACTGGCAACAAAATTGCTGCAACAAAAGGCAGATATGTTTATATATGGCTTGGATTGCTATTAGTCCTTGGATTAAATTCTTTGCAGAGATCTTCACTGGACTTAGCTAGACATATCAGTAAAGATTGCTGGACTGGATTTCTTTACATTTTTCTCACTTAAAGTTGCATGCGTTGCCAGTTAGGTTTCCAAAGACTGCCCCAAAGCCATCTCCAATTTCTGTTCTCCATAGGGAAGGAGTGGTTTCTTGGACTGTAGGCTTGGGATCTCGGCTGTCAAAATGCTCATTCTAGAGAATAAGATCAGCAGTACAAAATATATTACTCGCACATTTTGTGAAGGACAAAACTATCTGTCCAGTCTAGTCAGTGATAACCAATTGCTTATACAAAGTTGTTACTCATCTGGTTCTGCCAGTGTGGACAGCTAAGTGTCAGCCTGGTTCAAAAGAAACTAGAGGGACTTTAAGTCTCTTTCATCAATATTTTTTTCTATAAATCTAGGTTTGTTATTACAGCATAAGATCATTTTTGAGGAAAAAGATGGAGAGGTCCACATTCCACTGATGAATTTTTTCCTGTTTAAGATAGAAGTCAACTGGTTTATTTTAAAACATTTCTTCGGCCTCTCTTTAAGGCCGAACCTACAGAAATGTCATGTAATATGAATCTAGAATGCACAGTTCTGTTTGTCCTAGTGTTACTGGATCTGAACATATCTGCCAGGTCCCAGACAGTGTCTCAAGCTAGTCCTACCAGCTGTTGTTCTTACATCTATTCCAGGATGCAGATTTCTTGGCAAATACGGTATAACAGGCATGGTGTAGCAAGCCAAGTGGAGTTCTGCTCATTTTTCTCCTCTTGATAAATGCCATTGAGCAAAATCACACTTGGTTTAGAAATAATGACCATGTTCAGTTTAGTGCCTATGCTTTTTTTTAAATAGGATGGAATAAGCCTATAACAAAGATGTAAGTTAATTTCTACTGTGTATGTACAAATCTAAATGCAAGCTACACCTTGTTACTTGGATGCAAACTGCTGTGAAAATGTGTTTGCATATGAAAGTCTTTATGGGGTCATGGAAAGTAACAAATTAGCAAAGAAGACACTAGTAAAGTGTGAGTATCCACAAATAAAGAGTCTTACGGCCACACTGTCGTGTAAGTACATGCAGTTATGTGTACCATGATTTTTCCCACAAGCAGAGGAACATCCCATTGTGTGTGAATATATATATTTATGTGAAAGAGTGTACAGAGATGTAGGTTAGTGTTTAAAACCTTCCTGGCTATTTTCACAGTAAATATAAGAGATTCTACTTATTTTTCCTCAGGAGTTAAATTTTTTTTCTTGAGATGGCTTACTGGTCCAGACAATTGACTTGGACCAGTATGCTAGTATTCTTGTATATATACAGGGCCTTCTCAGTACATTTCCTACATTATCAAATTGCGGTGTTACCTACCAAATGACTTTTACCAAGCATCATCATTACATCTTCATAGAGAGGGCAAAGATTTGCTAAATCATTTGGCCTTTAATGGCATGTCATAATAGGAATAGGATTTTCATTACTGTATTGCCCTATTTTTATGCTTTTAATTTTATTTAAATTGTTGTACAGTTTTCCCTAAAATAATGTTTAAAAATTGAAGAATTACCTTACTCTCCAGAAATAAAAGTTTAAATAATCATTTCTTCACGATCCCTTTGCCAAACTTTACATAGAACATTAGTTTTTTAAATGTTATTAATTTTTATTGAACATAAAATAAGAGAACAGGATTTTAGATTTCTTATAGCAGCCTGCCTCAAAGACAGTACTTTTCAAAGGTTTTGACCAGTTATCACCACCCACCTCCTGGCAGATGGGGTTTTTAATCCAAAGTAGTTGAAATGCATTTGGTTGGGGAAGGAAGACTAAGAATCACTCTGAAAGGAGCCCACATGGATTTTGAAGTGTGTTCTCTGGATCAGGAGACTGGATTTAAATCCCTGAAATTATATTCCTTAAACTGGGAAGACGGTGAAAATGGCTGAATGGGGAAAGTGGGTAGGGATATCAGAATATTGGCTTTCTTAAATTTTATTTGATAATTTTTACTTCCGTCCTTCCAGCTCAATCATACATCATGGCAAAGAAAATGGATGGCCATTGAAGCAGTGATTAGACCATGATTATAATACTAGATAGTAAACACAACAGGCCACTTCCTGTTGCAGTATTATGCTTCCAAGGCACTGAGGAATCCCAGACTGGGTTAAAATTAAGAGGCAGTGATGTGAGCTGAGTGTGTGCTTAAAGAATTCATAGAATGCTACATGGAAGACTAATATTTCCTAGGCAGGAAACTGGTATCAACAGCTTAGCTGTTCAGTATGGGTAGAGAAAAGAAGGATTTATGATCCTGCTACCTTGCCCCTTTTTACGGGCTGAAGAAACTGATAATCTTCAACTGTCTATTCAATTAAAGGGCTAGATGGGAAGACAAGCCTCCAGTCCAAGATCTAGCTCACTGTCCTGAAAAATTTGGGGGTCGTTGTTTGCTTTATGACATTATATGTCCTGTCTTACGCAAATGCTGGGTGCAGTTTCCCCAAGAATGTCCTTTACTTCATTTACAGCCGGAAGGCAAAGAACAGCACCTTTTCTAAACAAGCCCAATACATCCAATTCAACCAATTATATGGCTAAGATTGGCAAGTGCAGCTCCACGAACAGGACAAGACTGGATAGACAGTGGCACAGAAGAAAATGGTGTCAAAAAAAGAAGAAGAGAGGATTACAAACACACAAAATGTGCAGTGTCTGTCCACAATAGAAGTGAGCTACTTTTTTTTCCCTTTTGGATTCAGTCAGCCTGGATCCAGATATTTGAATACAAGTAGGGAAATTGTGCTGGTTTTGTCCATGAAGAAGAACAAAAGCCACGAGAGTCTGAAAGGCATACTTCCTTAGCATCCGCATTCACTCAGAAATGACTCAAATGCTTTGATGCAGGATGGTCCTGCATCAAATGCAGGATTGTCCTGATTGCAATTCCTTCTAATCATAGTCAAGAGTGGTTTTGATGGAGGACACAGTCCTGTAAGTAAGTGACCTTCAGGAGTAGGATCCTTGCTCTTGATTTTATTTATTTATTTATTTCTGCAGAAAGTTTTGGTGTTCCTGAAACGCCTCTGCTGTATTACAACCAACTTCATATTGAAATGAGACTTTGTTCACTCACAATCCATCAAGGCTTTTGTTAACCACAAAGAAAGTAAATTGGCGTAATCCTTAAAAAGAAGAGCAAATTGCCAGAATGATAAAAACACCCTGGCTAACACTCCAGCAGGGATCCTAATATGACTCGAAAGTTCCTCTCTAGAGCACATTTGCCATTGGAGCAGCATAAATTCTTCTGGCAACTGGTCCGGTCCTCAGACCTATAGATTTTCTCCTGGCTGATATTGGGGCTCTGTTGATGTGAAGTAATCCTCCAGGAAAGCTTGGAGGTATTCGAAGGTTGGCCTTTCCTCAGGATCCTTTCTCCAGCACTGGCACATCAGATCGTGTAGAGATTCTGGGCACTCTGGTGGACAGGGCATCCGATAGCCTCGCTCCACTTGATCTAGGACTTCCCGATTCACCATGCCTATGACACAAAAAAGGAGGAAAGAAAGAGACAAAAGAAGAAGAAGAAGAGAGAGAAAGATTGTTAATGTAATTGGTACAAGAGTGATAATACTTGCAAATTGTTCCTGGTTTCACACTTTTGTTCTTCCTTATTTTTTTTCCTTTTTTTAAAAGAAATTTTTATTTTATTTTTAGTTACAAACAATATCATCAAACATCACATCAATTGGGTTACCAAATAGTATGTGCTCAGCATTATCCAATCCATTAACTCAGATATCAATAATACAATATATAGCCATAAATTTCCAAATATACTTAATACCTAATAAACAATTTCAATTACAATTGAGTACTATACATTATTTTCATTATCTTTTTGGTCATGTCTCTTCATATCTATTCTCTAACCATTGATAAAATTCTTGCCATACTTTATAGTATTCAGATTCCTCTTTCTCTATAATTTCCAATGTCAATCTATTCATTTCTGCACACTCTAATATTTTCTTTATTACATCATCTTCATTTGGAATATTTAAACCTTGCTGTGCAAACACAATCCTCACTGCAATCAAAACATGGATCATCAAATATACATCCTCCTTACTGAACGTTTCTGGTATAATTCCTAAAATAAATATTTCTGATTTCATTTCTATATATTGTAATGTCATCTTTTCCAACCATTCCCTAATTTTTAACCAATATTTTTTGGCCTCTGAACAGGTCCATCACATGTGATAATACGATCCTGGATCCTGATGACATTTCCAACATTTAGTAGATTTATTCTTTTGTTCTTTATTTTGTTGGAATCAAATAGTATACTCTCCAGTCAAAACACACAGAGGCATTCCTAACTAGTCAGATTGGCACTCTGTATCTATTGTATGCTATCTGATAAGTGTTTTGATCTGGTCATAACCCATCCAAAGTTGAGAGAATGAAGAGTTGAAGAGATGAGGTTTAGTTGCCACTCTGTATTTACATGGATTGGTCTTCATCACTTATGGTTAGTAGGGCCCCCCTTTCAAGGAGAAAGAAACGTAGTCTGAGCCAATAGCTAAGTATGGCCAGCCACATTCTAGCCTCCTGTTTCATGAATTATCTTGTTTTCTTCAGATTGTATTCCTTCATTAGACTTTTATCCCACAGGAACTCCTGGCAGATGGAAATAGTTCCCTAAGTATGTTTTTGAAGTTCTTGGCACCTACCGTATGTACTTGAGTATAAGCCGAGTTTTTCAGGATCCAAAATGTGCTGAAAAAGTCACCCTTGGCTTATACTCGAGTCAAAGATAGAGCTTTACTGTTTTTCTTTTAAATAAATAGCTAACTCTAACCCACCTGCCATTTTTGCCCTTTGCGCATCACGTTTTCCAAACGAAAATGCACTGTGCTTGCTCTACACACCGGCGCCTGCAGCACGGTCTGCCTCAGGTAGAGAGCAAGCTCATGGGGCTTGTGGTGTGTGTACCACTCTCTACCAGAGGCAGACCATGATCTAGGCACCGGTGTGTAGAGCAAATGCAGGCGAGGTAGGGCAGGTCCCCTTCAATCCCTCCCACTTCTGCAGCAAGAGCAGAAGCCTCCTTG
>JANHGC010005000.1:2065-15994 GCA_027560395.1 Boaedon fuliginosus | reverse complement strand
AATTTCTCCTTAGTTCTAGGTTGCTTCTCTCCTTGATTAGTTTCCACCCATTGCTTCTTGTCCTGCCCTCAGGTGCTCTGGAGAACAATATGACTCCCTCCTCTTTGTGGCAGTCCCTGAGTTATTGGAAGGCTGCTATCATGCCACCCCTGGTCCTTTTCATCAGACTGGACATACCCAATTCCAGCAACTGCTCCTTATATGTTTTAGCCTCCAGTCCCCTAATCATCTTTGTTGCACTTCTCTGTGCTCTTTCTAGAGTCTCAACATTTTTTTTACATCGTGGCGACCAAAAGAGCAAATCTTGCAGCAGGACGGGTATCTGCAGCCATTTATACCTCTACCAAATTGTTTTTAGGTGAAGAAAAAACTATGCATCTTTCTATCCAGTAGACATACAAGTGAAGAAGCAGAACCTGCAAAATAAATCATTCCTGAAGAGTTAAAGGGCCATCTAATTCTGCAGAGACATTTTAACAGTATTTGAAACGCCTTTATTGGTATCTTATTTCGCAGTTGTGGATACAAACAGCTTAGTAGCGGTTATCAGATTAATACTTAACTACTACAGTAAGCAACACAGAAATTTCCATTACCAGAATGTCCTAGTAGAATTATATACTCTGTAACCAACATTAACTATCTAGCTGGAGCATATTTTAGTTTTTTTAAAAAAAATATGTGTCATCAGGTTGCTATTTACTCTTAGCAGTCACCTAGGAAGTTTTTCTCCATGACAATCTGTCCCTAACTTTCAGGTGTTCCAATGGGGAGCTCTTCACCACTGTTAAATAAGTTCATCTATCTTGCTGCTGGACGATAATGTTCAAAATAACTTCATACCTTAAAATTAAATCTTACACGTAATTAAACTGTATCAATCTTACTGACAATTTTAAGACCATGACATAATATATAGATCAGTAGCACACTCAAAATTTAGGCTTATCTATTCCCAGATTATATATTTCAAGTTTATTTAAATTGGAACGGATGTTGATAAAATATATTGAATTTATCATAAATTATTTTATTTACAATTTATATTGTACTCTTGATAGTCAATTCTAGTTAAAGTTTAAATAGCAATTCTTAGCTTTTTAGCATGTACAATATACTCAATTATTTACAACTAATGATACATTAGAAGCTATACTTCCACAATATTTTAAAATCCTTGGGTTATGCATTTGTGAATATTCTTCATCTTCATCAAGAATATTCTTGAATATTCTTTCATCACTTTTCAAGTTCCTTCTTGCACTTGTTTATATATTTTAACATATTCAATTAAAAAAACAAATTGTCAAAACATATTGATCCATCACAGTTGAAATACAATTACAATTTTTAAAGTACCAATAATATTAAAAACCTAAGAATATAAGAATTTGCAATCAAAATTATCATTTTTGAATTGCTCTTCTGTATACAATGCTTTTCACACAGTCAAAATATATGTCTTGGAAAGGACCTTGAAAGTCATTCAGTCAAGCCTCTTGTTCAGTGCTCTGCTTCCAACCATATTCAATAAGCAGGATAAGCATTAGAAAACATCTTTGAAAGAGAACTGAGTGTTAGAACGGTGCACTATCAATAAAAGTAGCTTAAAATGAGGAAATGAAATGGGCGTAAACAGTGTTCACAAAAAATTATAAGAGCAACGCTGCTACTGCTGAACAAGAGGTGAATGTAGAAAAGGAACTGGGGAAAACTGAGCCATGAATGATATGAGCATGTAAATAAAAGCTACATTATTTCAGCACTGAAATAAGCAATAAAGTTTTTGCCCCAAAAATAAAAATCAAAAAGCTTGCAAACAAAGATAATTTTCTACAGAAAATTGGCTGATAAAAAGTATATGTTAGATTCCAAAATGTTTTCGCAGCCTGGCTGACCACGGTAGCATCATTCCACTAAATACATTCAGTATAGCCAATACCTGTTATGTACTAGATTCAATGTTGACTTGGCTAACAGGAATTATCAAAAAAGTAATACTAATAAAAGAAGGAGCACAACAGCTATTAACTGATGTGAAAGACTATTTTTGGGCTGCCCTATAGATTGCAGGCATGTTTTCCCCGGCATGATACCCCTCTACCAATCAAGTAGATATCAATGATTGCTATGATACAAAGTTGAAAAATACCTTGATCAACAATCGATTTTATAATACAATACACAATCTCCACATTAGAGATCTCAAATACCTTCAAATCTAATTTTATCTCTTTCTGATTTTAATCTCTCTGCCTTTCATGCATATATTGCTAAGAAGTTTTTTTTAGGGTCAGCAAAATACATCATTTCTTAAGTCATCTGTTTCCATTTACTGAAATGAGAACCAAAGAACATCCTCTTTGGATTTAAAAGGAAGAGTGGAATTTAACTAGCTAACTTGCTTTAGATATTTTCTCCAGCAGAGTTTTGCCCTTTGTACAAGATTACATGCACTCAAATAACCCAGTGTGTTAAAAAAAATATGGGCATGGAAGAAGAAAATTCATTTGTTTATCAAATAACTCAGACACAGTTCTGACCAGAATAAGGGCACTCGTCTGTACCCAGGAGTAACGTTTTTTTCATTTTGGATGAGAAAGAATGGGGTCAGTGTGTAAGCTGGGGGTCTTCTGGGACTCATGGCTCCTGCTCAAACAGCAGGAATAGTCATGGCTAGGAGGAGCTTTGGTCAACTTCATGTTGTATACCAGTTATGCCCTTTCCTGGATAGGACGGTTCTTCACTTAGTTATTTGTGCCCTGGTCATCTCCTGTTGGATTACTGTATGTATTCTCCATGAGGCTAGCCTAGAACAGTATCTGGAAGGTTCAGCTGGTGCAGAATGCGATCACGCGACTTGTGGGTCTGGCTGGTTCCCTGAAAGTCCACTCTTCGTCTTTTAACTAATTTTAACACTTTCCCTGAAAGTCCACCCTTAGTCTTTTAATTAATTTTAACAGCATTCAATTATCCTTGTTTCTTTTAATTTTTATATACTGTTTTAATATTTTAATGTTTTGTTGTACACTGCCTAGAGTCCCTCTCCAAGGCAAACTAACAGTTCAAAATGGTAAATATAAATAAATAAATAAAAAGGAATGAAACCACATTCAGTTTTCCTTCTCTGTCTGTCTTCTTGGAATTATTTCATGTACTTCTTATTGGCTGCTTACTTTTTAATCTCTTGATCTTATTCTTGTGGAATTCAACAAGTCCATTCATACCAGTAAAGCCTTACGTGTTCGGTGATCTCCCAACCTCTCTTTCTTTAAAAATACAGAAGTGGACAATATAAATCATCTCTACTTGTGAAAATTTGCAGGGGGAAATGAGAGACATGATTTGATGTCTAAAAAGTAAGTACAAGAAGGGGACGAGCAATTGAGTGTGCTTTCTAAAATCTAGCTACAAAAATAACTTGAAACTTGAAAACAAACTCCAAGCTTTAAGGTCAAAAAAACATTCCTAATCTATCATCCTACCATTTCTATTGTATGCATAGGTCTGTAGCAACATATTATATATGTGTTATAAAATTTATATCCAAAGTCTCTAGCTAGCTTTCAATATATAAAATCATCTATTCACAACTAAAACAATTATCCTTAAGTATTAAAAGTAACATTAAAATTATAACAACCAATGTAAAAATAACAGTAACCCATCACTGTAGCATACACACAGTATTTATTTTTATTTATTTATTTTATTACATTTTTATGCCGCCCAACTCCTGAAGGACTCTGGGTGGCTTACAACATGGGTAGCAATAGCACTCAGATTTTACATACTGCTTAGCAGAGCTTTACAACACTCCCCGAGCAGTTACAGAGTCAGCTTATTGCCCCAAACAATCTGGGTCCTCATTTCCTTCTTAGGAAGGATGGAAGGCTGAGTCAACCTTGAGCCTGGTGGGATTCGATCTGACAATCTACTGAACAAGTCAGCAGAGACTGCAGTGCTGCATTTAACCACTGCGCCACCGAGGTCCATTGCACCACCGAGGCCCATAATTAATCAAATCCCTGCAGTTGTTAACCGAATCATGTGGTTGTTAAGTGAATCTGGTTTCCCTCATTGACTTTGAAGTCACCTGGGGAGGTTGCAAGTGGTGATCCCAGGATCCTGCAACCATTGTAAATACGTAACCCATTGCAAAGCGCCCAGATTTTGATGTGTGAGGATGCTGCAACGGTCATAAGTACGAAAACTGGTCAGAGGTCACTTTTTCAGTGCCGTTGTAAGTTTGAACAAGCAAACTCAATTTACCTCAGGCCCTCACGATTTAGTCAGGCTCTGCAGTGACTTGCTTAACAACTGTGGCAAAACAGGCCATAAAGTCAGCCATGACTCACCTTAACCACTACCTTGCTTAGCCGTGAAAATTCTGGTTCCAGTTGCGGTTGTAAGTTGAGGGCTGCCTACGGATGAGATGTTTTTGCAGGCTAGATTATAAATGGGGAGCAAAGAGGCTGAGGGAGTGGAAAGAAAGCTGGCAGGGCTTTCTTTAATGCAGCTCTGGACTGAAATACGCTTGTACAAATAAATAGCAATAGCGCTTAGACTTATATACCGCTTCAACAGTGCCTTTTCAGCCCTCTCTAAGCGGTTTACAGAGCCGGCATGTTGCCCCCCGAAGAATCGTTTTTACTGACCTCGGAAGGATGGAAGGCTGAGTCAGCTTTGAACTGGCAAGGATCGAACTGCTGACAGTTGCAAGAATGAGCCTGCAATGCTGCATTCTAACCACTGTGCCACCATGGCTCTTATAAATAAATAAAGTGAAGGAAGTGTTAACTCTCCGTAGATGAGCGCACATGCTTTACGTGTGTGAGATCCCACAGCTAATCCCTGTCACCCTCGACTAAAAGGATCAGGTAGCGGATAATGGAAAGAAAAAAAAAACCAGGAGGGACACCGCCAGGCGGAATAAACAATGCTATAAGATGGCCCAAGGTCACTGTGATTGCAACATCCTGGAGAGGAGGACGGGGCCAGTTCCTTGTGGGATCTGATGCAGGTTGATCAACTGTGCTGTGTCTGAAAGAGTCTCTCAAGAAAGCAAGGAGAAGGGAAGGGGCACTCAGAGGCAAGAAAAGGCACCCAGGATTCAGCAGCAGGGACCTCTCGATAAAAATGCAGCCTGGCTTTGCTCAGGAATTCTGGGAGTTTGAAGTCCACAAGTCATAAAAGGGCCATCGTTCCTTCCTTACCCCTGTACATGAGAAGCAGTAGGATCTCTGAAGCCCCTTTTGGGGACCAGAACCCTGTAGATGCTCCTGAGGCCAGCCAAGAAATTCTGTCAAACCTCTCTGGCCTTTAAACCATTTTCCAGGGAGGCCCTGAACTCTTTGAAAGGGTTTCCAATGAGAACCGACAGCTGAAATGCACCTTGTCTATTTTCAGCCTCTCTATCTAGGAGGGATGGGCTATCAGATACCTATAGCATGCCAGCAATGTCACTGGTGTCATTGCTTCCAAGCCAGTTTTAATGAGTACTTGCAAGGGATCTTACAGGGATTCTAAATGTACAGACCCCCAAACAGCTCAGTATTATTCCCAGTCTAAATTAGCCACCTGGGCATTATCCAGATATTGTGGACACCCAAAAAGAGGGAGGGGGTCAATTTATTCTCCAAAGCACCAGAAAGGCAGGACAAGAAACAATGGGTGGAACCTCATCAAGGAGAAAAACAACCTGGGATTAAGGAGAAGTTTCCTAACAGTGAGGACAATTAATCAATGGAACAGCTTGCCACCAGAAATTGTAGGTGCTCCATCACTGGAGTCTTTAAGAAGAGACTGGACAGTCACCTGTCTGAAATGGTATGGGATCTCCTGCTTGAGCGGGGGGCTGGACTAGAAGACCTCCAAGGTCCCTTCCAGCTCTATTCTGATTCTGATTCAACACATCTGGAGGCCGCTAAGTTACCAAGCTTGTAGAAAAAGATAATATGCAATGTGTAATTACAGGCTGTTCTCGACCTTCAACCACAGCGGAGATCTGAACTTCCATTGCAGTTGTTTCGCTCCATTTTACGACCCCTTTTACACAGTTGTTAAGCGAATCAGGTGGTCATTAAGCAAATCTGGCTTCTCTCTTTGAATTTGCTTGTTGGAAGCCAGCTGGGAAGGTTACACATGGTGATCACATGACCCTAAGAGAGTGCCGCACTATCATAAATACAGAGCAATTGCCTAGCGCCCGAATTGTGGTCACATGACCATGGGAAGGCTATAACAGTCCTAGGTGTGAAAATCAGTCGTAAGTCACCTTTTTCTGTCCCGTTGTAACTTTGAACGGTCACTAAACGGATGGTTGCAAGTTCAGGATCACCTGTATAAGGTATAACGCAGGCAGTCCCTGACTTACAGCATTCATTTAGCAATCGAAGTTACAACGGGACTGAAAGAATTGACTTATGACCCATCGTCCCATTTACAGTGGTTGCCGTTTCCGCATAGTCACATGATCAGCCTTCAGGTTTTGGGCAGCTGGCACGTACCATATAGTCCTCGACTTATGACCACAACAGAGCGCTAAACATCCGTTGCTAAGTGAGGCATTTGTGAAGTGAATCTTGTCCCATTTTACGACCTTTCTTGCCACACCCGTTAAAGTGAATCCCTGCAGTTGATACGTTAGTAGCCCGATCGTTAAGTGAATCTGGCTTCCCCGTTGACTTTGCTGCTTGGAAGGTCGCAAAAGGAGGTCACGTGACCCCCGGAACACTGCAACCGTCATGAACCCACGACAGGCGCCTGAATTTTGATCAGGCGACCGTGGAGATGCTGCAAACGTGGTAATGGTGAAAAACGGCCATGAGCCACTGTTTCCAGTGCCGTTGCAACGTTGAACGGCCCCCTAAATGAACTGATGTTCCGTAAGTCAAGGACTGCCTGTATTTATGACAGTTGCCGCATCCCAGGATCCCTGTTTGCGACCTTCCCAGCTGGCTTCCGAGCAGCAAAGTTGGTGGGGTGGGGTGGGGGAACCCAGCTTCACTTAATGACCTCACGATTCATTTCACACCTGCAGTGATTCGTTTTAAGAACGGCGGCCAAAAAGTTAATAAAATTTAAGTTAATAAAAGTTAATAAGGGCTCCCTTAACAACCGTCTTGCTTAGCAACAGAAATTCGGATCCCAGTAATGGTGTGTTAGGTCAAGGGCTACCACTATAAATTAGTAGCGAATTCTTCCAGGTTTCAAGAAGGCGTTTTCTCAGCCCTTCCTAGAAAGGTGTGAGATTGAACCCAAATGCAAAGAAGAGGGTCTACCACTGGCTGATAATTCCTCCCCCACCCCACCCCACCCCACCCCAAAAAAATAGAAACCAAGGAAGTCTTTAGTCTGGGTGATTCCTTTCGTCAAATTCTTTTGCTTGGACTTGGCCTGTCCTGGTCATTTGTAAACTTTGGTTCTGGGCTTGTATACGTTGTGCAAAACCAGCCAGGGGTGTGTGTGTCTGCTTTATGCTGCTTTATGCTTTATTTAGGAAACATGGTTAAGCAAAAACATTTCTTAATTAAGCCCTGCAATTTTTGGACAAAGGGCTGATAATAAGAAGGAATGTAGTAGGAAGCTGATTTTTGTTAACAGAGGTGACTTCCCTGTGCCCCGTTTTGAGATTCCCAGCTAGGAGCCTTGGATGTCAGAGCAATTCTGTCTTTTCTTCAGAAAGTAGCCCCTTCTCCACCTTGTACCATCTAAGCAAGCCTGCTTGGGGTGGCAGCCATCTGCACCTTTGTGTGTGTGTGGGGCGTGTGTGTGTGTGTACGGTCCTGTGTTTTCTGTTTTGATCCGTGCCCGCCGGGACCTTAAGTAATTAATATCCCAAATGGTGCCATGTCTCATTTTACACCAGAAGGGAGCTGGATGCAAACCGAGCATAATTTCTTATCCCTTTCATTGTTCAGGCCCGGCCTTTGTGTGGACACTGCCGTGCGCATGATTGCCTTTCTTCCTTTTCTCTCCCCCCCCACCCCCATACACACAGAGAGGTTGGGGTCTTTTTTTCAGCATGATAATATCGACCCATTATTTTGCCCCGCAGCAGGACGTGTCCCAGCTGCAAGGCTTTTGTTGACAGTAACTTCACGGCAAGGATGCTACCCCCAAAGCTAATAACGATTAGGTAGCTATTAAAATTGTCGAAAAGAGTAGAAATTGGGCTGGCCAGCACAGCCCTTCGCAGTGGGTCACCGGCCCATCCGGATCTTGGCTTTGCTGCTTTTTTCTTTTTCTTTTATATCTCTTAGTCCTGGACCTCTTTTGTCTGCCCTGCATTATGCCTTGGTGCTTAGTGGGAGGCCCGAGATAAGCCATTTGTCACGATCCCTTCCCTTCGCCAACTTCCAGGGGCACCTGGCCACCCCCAGTGGGTTGGAGGAGGAAACTCATTTGCGCGGCCATGTTGAAATCCCAGGATAGTCTAATCTCTGGCACCATCTGTGTCCCCGCCTGGATGGAGGAGGCCAGAAAGCTCTTGGGAGTTCTTCCAGAAGGTGAATGTCAAGAGGGCTTGTTTATTCACTGTCTGTCCAGATAACATCCCGGGTCACAGGAGGACAGTTTTGTTTGGCTTTGAAAGGGCCGCTGAGCCGGATCTCAGCTAGCCACGGAGACGGGCTTTCAGTAACCCGTCAAGAGAAAAAGGAAAAAAAAGCGGGGAGGGGAGCTTGAACCAAAGCAGCAAAGAAACCCCCCCTGGGGCAAGATAGCCCAAGAAGATCGGTGGTTCCTCCACCATCAACTGCCCAACGGTCCTCTCCTCCGGCCGTAGCAGCTGCAGGCTTGGCTAGCTTCCTGTATGCGATGGTGGCGGGTGCAAGCAAATATAAGTAGTCCTTGCTTACAACAGTTCGCAAGAGTGGCAAATATCTATAGCTCAGGTGTCGGATGAGAGTGGCGGTTCGTCCTCCGAGCTTGTGGGTGGGTTTCCAAACGTTGCGTTACCAGGCTGGGTATCACAACGTTTGGAAACCCTCCCACCAGCTCGGAGAACGAACCTCCACTTTTACAACCATTTGTTTAGTGAGTGTTTGAAGTCACAACAGCACTAAAAAAAATGTGACTTATGACCGTTTTTGGCCATTGCAGTTATGGTCTGGTGATCAAGATTCCGATGCTTGGCAACGGTTTATGACCGTTTATTTATGACGGTTGTTGCAGTGTCCCGGGGTCGTGTGATCCCCTTTTGCAACCTTCTGACAAGCAAAGTCAACGGGGGAGCCAGATTTGCTTAACAACCGTGTTACTGACTTTATAACTGCAGCAATTCACTTAACAACGGTGCCAAGAAAGGTCGTAAAACTGGGCCAAAATCCACTTAACCTCTGTCTCACTTAAGAACAGAAATGTTGGGCTCAATTGTGGTCGCAAGTCGAGGACTACCTGTGCTGTAATCTTCTTGCAATGCCTTATTTTGAGGATACAACGCCTTGTACCGTGCCTTTGATGCAAGAGGTCTCCAGTCCTGCTGGCAGGCAGAAGTGGGGTATTGCCTGAACTTAGTTCCTTGCCTGAAGCAGCTATTTCATTCTACCCAAGGGTGAGGTGAGCCCTGATCCCTGGTTTACTAACGGATAACAGTGTTCTTAGCCTTCCTGTAATTGTTGGTCCATGGGGAAAGCTGATTTCTTCCTTTGAGAATAATTAGTAGAAGTTTCACGTTCAGGGGTTGAGGGACACTTCTTGCTGGCCCAAGAGGCAGCTATTAGCTGTTCACAAGTTTGCAGGCTTTCTCAGAGCATGAACTTCATTCAGTGGATGTTACGTTTAGGTCATCAGAGTTCAAGGGAAGTCATGGCATCCTAGAGCAGAAGAATCCATCTGAGCCATCAATTCTCCTGCTTAGTGCAGAAATCCACATTGCTGCATCCTTGAGAACTGACTTTCAGAGTCTTAAGACACCAACCAAAACAGACACCACTTCCTCTCTAGGTCATTCAACTATGCTCTGATGAACTGATGTTGCCCTAAAAAATGTCCCTGACACTAAGCCAGAATCTGTGTTCCTTGCTATTTTCTGTATTATGTTATGTCCTGTGTTCTGGAAGCAATGGGAAGTTCCCCTTTTGGGTGAAGAGAGGCGGGATATAAATCAAATAAATAAATAAATAAATAAATAAAATATTTATTTACTTATTTATTTATTTATTTATTTATTTATTTATTTAGATTTATACCCCGCCTCATTTCCCCGATCAAGGGGAACTCGAGGCGGCTTACAATAATAAAAACACAATATTACAAAAGAAAAAGAAAAAGCAATCAACAATCACAGTCACAATCATCCATCGCCTTCTGTATGACATACTTTCAGAACTCTGACGGATGTGGTCATCGCCCTTTGGTCATCTTCTCTCAAGGCTAAACATATCCAGCCTCTCCAGTTTCCAGTTCCTTGTTCAAAAGGTTCTCAAGGTATCTGTATCTTAAACAAACTTCTGCAGGATTGGAAATCTACCTAAGAAATGGAATTGCCTCTAAAAATGGGGATGTCACTTGGTAGAACTGCATGTGTATAGAGGTTGGCTACAATCAGTTTCAAAATATTGAAATTCAAAATGCAGTTATTTATTGCCAAGATGTGTATTCTACTTTGCTTTTTTGATGAAGTTCAAATTGATGTTCTTGGGCTTCTCAACTGTCTTTTGCCCATACGGATTAATCCTGGTGGACTTCGTTGTTGTCCTAGGTGAATGGCTCCATCATGGCCCATCACATCGTAAGCTCACATTAGGGTTTTGGTACAGTGTGTATATCCAGCCATTCTCAGGAGGAGTCTTAACTGAAACTGGAGTTCTTTGGATCTGCTCCACTGCTTTTATCTTGCATCCTGGTTTTGCCCTCTTGGGTTCTTTCTATTGGCTTCATCCCAACAACTCCTACCTTGCCTCAGGTTGCTACACACAGTGAGTCAACGAGGAAGCAGGTGCATCACCAATGGAATTGTTGATTGTCTCTGGGCTCATTTAGAATCCATCTCTTGTGATGGAAGACAAAGCCACACGGAAGAGGCCAGCAAGTTAGCGTGGTTGGGATGGCTGTTTTATTTTATTTATTTAGCTAATTTATATAGCTTTGGCTAGAACCTTGTATAGGCTGTACCCATAAAGTGTAGATGGCTATACACCTGGATGAGTTAGCATGCCAATTTTACACTCAATTTCATTTTCTGCCTTTTTTTTTTTTGCAAAAGTTAGGAGGGACAGCTTCTCAGCAAAATCCCTACCGAGGGAATACAGGTAGTCCTCAACGTACGACCACAACGGAGCCCAAAATTGATGTCGCTAAGTGAGACATTTGTTAAATGAGTATTGCCCCATTTTACCACCTTTCTTGCCACAGTTGTTATGTGAATCACTGCAGTTGTTAAGTTGGTAACACGGTTATTAAGTATATCTGGCTTCCCCACTGAGTTTGCTTGTCAGACGGTCACAAAGGGGATCATGTGACCCTGGGATGCTGTAACCGTCCTAAATATGAACCAGTTGCTAAGCATCTAAATTTTGATCATGTGATCATGGGAATTCTGCATTGGTCGTAAGTGTGAAAAATGGTCATAAGTCACCTTTTTCAGTGCCGTTGTAACTATAAATGGTCACTAAATGAACTGTTGTAAGTCGACTTTATAGAGATATCTTCATATGTCACTTACTTAATTACTATTTGGTATATTCTTCTTTGATTATATTTATAAACACATACACACAGGCAATACATATATACATATATAATTAAAAAAATGATGGGCTGGTCTCTCTTGTTTAGTAACAACATCTCTCTGGGACATTTGAGTGAATGTTGACTCCTGACAACTAGTTCATACAGCTTTCTGGGCAAGATTTTGTCATTGCTTCCTTCTTACTGGTCCAAGGTCAGCCAGCTGGTTTTGCGCTTAAGGCAGGACTAGAACTCATGGTCTGCTGGTTTCCAGCTTGGTGCATTAACCATTCCACCAAACTAGCATTCTCCGGGACATCTAGTTTTTCTTAATGAAACGAAACTCTTTGTGCATTAAGAATGCTTGTATATATGACTGTTTTTCAAAGCTATATTGGTTGGTTATTAAATATGTTGCTTCTCTCACTCTTTTCCATGTATTCTACACTGATGGATTCTGATGAATTACCTATCAAATTCCTGTAATTGGCTCCATTTTTTTTGGGTGAGTATGAACTTTTATGAAATTCTTAATGAGTTGAAAGCATTCTTCCAAAAGCAGAGGCTTTGTTTAGTATCACTTCTTCGTGTTATTCCGTTCTTCTTCTGGTTTACATTGTTTAGTCTTCCTTTCTAATGTAACTGAAAGCTTACTGGATTCATTTTTTTGATTACTATTTTTTTAAGGGAGTAGAATTCTAGCGGGTAATTTGTTATTCTACAGCAATGGATATTTTCTGTCGAATGTTCTTTATGTGGTTAATTCCATATTATAAATCATATCTCTGAATGGGAGAAGTCTGAAGTAGAAGCATTAATATTTGATTGCTGATTTGCATCATGGAGATTTATATGAAACCTGTCTAGAAAAAAAAAGAATTTATATTGGAAATCTGTCCTGAATGTCTATCGTAAATATAAGCGCCTTATTTATGAGATGCATCCCAAGGTTTCTGTTTAGCAAAGACACTGCTCCCATATTTATTCAGATGTCGGCTGCCTTGGTTTATTGCATTTTGTTCCAGATAGGTAGGGTGTAGAATTGCAGCAAAACAATGCTGATATTCCTCACATCCTCCTGACTTTTGCAGCTTAAGAAAGAGACTCTTGGGAATAAGGTTGCTGTTGAACTTGGTAAGATTGGTATTCAGCTGGAGTTGAATACATTAATATCAGGCACAAAGAATATAGATTTATTCAAACCTATTCACAAAAATCTGGTCAACTCAAGTTCAGTACTACATTTGCAGATAAGGGTGAGTGGAATTCAGGAGAGGCTGGGCTTACAATGCTTGTGGGAACACAATGACTCTAAGCTGATGACGTGTTTAATTCCACCATCACCCCCCCACTGCCCCACCCCCATCTGACTGCTCTTCTCCTACAGGCACTGAATTGAAGGGAGGAGTGAAAGGGCTGAATAGCCTTGAGTGGCTTGTGAGGAGGAAGTGGCTGAAGGGAGATCCTCCCTAAAACTTTGCAGTATTTATCTAGTAGTTAGGTAGTGAGTGCTTTAGTCTGGCGAGATTCCTATCTATAGGCGAGTGACAATAAACCTACCACTGCGATCAGTTCTTTGAGTTGTTTTTGGTTCCTTGTGCCTGACAGAAGATGACAGTGTTTTCCCTGTGGCCAATAATCTAATTGAAGAGGTTTGTCAGTTTCACCTTGAACCTGACCCTTTAAGGAAATACTAGCAGGTGCCCCAGAGTTTAGGCAGGCACATGGTCAAAGTGAGATAGACTTTCTCCTCTGACAGCAGCATGGAAGGGGAAGCTAATGAAACACATCTGAGCGGGTTCATTCATTCAGACTTTTGGATTCTTCTTTTGCCAGATTTGAAGTAATTCCTTCCTCCACTAAAGAAGTGAGAGGGAGGCATCTGTTTTATCATATTTATTAATTTATTAATTTATTTTATTTATTTATTAAATTTATACCCCGCCTCTCTTCACCCCTTACGGGGGAACTCGAGGCGGAGTTTATATCTCTCTTCCATGGAGCACAAAGTGGTGTATGTAAATTTATTTTTGGCTGCGTCCAAGAGATCTTGTAACTGTGCAAGGCTAACTGGATCTGGAGCTGTTTAATTTCAATGAGACTGTAGTATCTGGTGCTTCCGCCTGTTCTTTGGAAGCCCCGACCTAATTTGCTGGTGTGGGGTTAAGCCGAGGGTCCCCAAACATGGCAACTTTAAGACTGGTGGACTTCAACTCCCAGAATTCCTCAGTCAGCAAAGCAAAGCTGGATGAGGAA
>JANHGC010004999.1:61199-79415 GCA_027560395.1 Boaedon fuliginosus | reverse complement strand
CATCCAGGGGAGGGTACATTAATTCCAGGCCTTCTGCCAAAGCCAGGTCTTCACAGCTTTACGGAAGGCCAATAAGGAGAGGTGGTCCTGATCTCAGTTGGAAGTTGGTTCCAGGGGGTCGGCGCCGCCACAGAGAAGGCCTTAGTACGGAGGCCCGCCAGCCAACATTAACAGTCCCTCTCTGTGGGACCTAACTGGGCGCTGGGAGGCATATGGTGGCAGAAGGCGGTCTCAAAGGTACCTTTGGCAATAAAAAAGGAGGCCCAGTGGGCCGTTTGAGCTGTTCTGGGCCTCCTTTCTCATTGGCAAAGTGATTGAGGATTGTGTCCCTGTAGGCTTCTGCAGCCCTTTGCAAAAAGCCTTTGCCAATAGGAACAGAGCTTCAGAGAGATGCGTCTGCCCCTCCCAAGCTTTGCTGGTGCCGACAAAGGCTTGTTGTAAAGCCTGCTGAAGCCGAAAGGGATGAAATCTCCCTGCAGGTTTCGGCAAGGAAAGAGCAAACAGAGGGAAGGCCTGAAGGCCGATGCCTTCCATTTGTAAATGTCCAGGCCTCAATTCGTAGAGAATAGAGACTTAAAGTGTGAGACCACGCGAAATCAGTAGTACGAGATATCATGCTACCGATCATGCATGATTTTGCGGTACATTATTCCTCTCTTCTCTACAAATGTACCGAAAGCCTGAAGCAATGAAGTAGGCAAAGAAACAGGGAGGTGTTCTTTCCAAGGTGTGTCCCTGTGAAGACCCAGTGGGGTTATGAACAGGCAGGATGAGTGTTGCAAAGCCTCTGCGGTTGTTCGTAGTAGTGAACAACTGCCGTGGTGCTGCAACATTTGTAATATTGGAACTTGTTCGTAAATACTAGGGGATGCTTATTGCTTAACTTCGAATATTCGCTAAGGGAATGCTCATAACCTGGGGATTACCTGTATATCATATAGGTCTCCTACTCAGATGCCAATAGATTGGTATTTAAGGAAATCTTATTCAAGTTTTCTTGGCATCATACATTCTGAAGCTCAACTCTAAGATGAAATCATGAGCACTGGCTAGCAGCATATTTATGAAATGAATGTATTAGACCTAAGTAATATTACACAAACTAGAAGTATGAATGGCTGCCTGGGATGCTGTTGATGTATGACAGTTTATTGTGGATTATGCAATTTGTTAATATTAAGCATTTTCTAAGTTTAAGTTTTATTAAGAATTTTGATTATAAACTAAACTTAGACAACCCAAAAGAATAAAAAGTGCAGGAAAAAGAGAAAGAGAATATAATATTATTTATTTATTTAAATTTATCCCCTAGGACTCTGGGCAGCTCACAACAAGAATAAAAACAGTACTTAAATAATATATATAAAAACAATTTAAAACCCATTAAAATTGGTAAAAAAAAATATTTATTTTTTTATTTATTCGATTTATATCCCACCTCTCTTCACCCATCTGGGGAACTCGAGGCGGCAATTTCTTAAAATTTCTTATTTTCTTAAAATTTCTAAAACTTACAATGGGTCAACCTAAACAAACTAATAAAGAAATGCTTAAAAAGCTACTTCCAACATTCTTCACAAGTATAAACAAATTTAGTAACATAGATGTAGTAATTCAGTAAATACAAATTAAAAGAATCCATGTGGTGTACTGTGCCTAGCTGAACAACAATTTAGAACAGTGTTATGCAAGTTCAGTACTGGATGAAATAATAATAAAAATATTCTTAGTATTATATTTCTGATACCAATCTTTTCCACTCTGGTGTTTTTAATAAAGAAAGAAATACAGCAATTTTTGGAACATTTATATAGCATCTCCATGTAGGATTATTTTTTAACAATGAGTTCTTAAATGCTATCTTGACTTACACCTTTTACATGAGGATAGTCAATCGAAGATTACATGTTGTTGTTTGTCATGAGGACTAAGCACAATGGCCACGTTGAGAGTTCGTGTAAGTCTGAATAACAGTTTTGCCAGGAACAGCAATAGTAAAGGGATGTTCTTTTTATACTCTTCCTGCTGCCGATAGAAACAGTTAACATTTTGGCTTCATCTACTAAGAAATCCATTGGGGTTTCCCAGTACAGAACTTAGGAGCAGAATTGTAAGGCACCTTATAGCAAAATGAGTTCACCATGGGAGGGTGGAGGGAACATTCAGCAGAATTAAGTGTCTTCCCTTTTTACAGATATATTTTTTGAGATGAGGCAACTTTATGTTTGGACTAGACATTCAAAAGGAAAATGAGACATTTGCTACTCAATTTGTGATACTTTAAAAGAAAATATTTCTTATTCCCTACTCCTCTGCAGGTTAGTTACGATGGAGAACTTCACAAACATCCACAGCTGGAAGCTGACTTGGCAGCAGTAAGAGAAATCTATGGGCCAAATGCAGTATCTCTCAGGTTGGTCTGTCTGTTTCGCTATGTAATCACCTATCTAATGAATTGCCTACATTCCTATCAGGGGTGTCCAAATTGGTTTGTTCCAATTGGTTCAGAAGAATCCCCAAAATTCTTCTGGTTCAGAAATCTGAATCAATTGTGTCTGAATCTCCAAACCTGATTCAATTTGGGCTAGTTTAAATCATTCAAGTATTGGTACATATTCTATGTTGTCCCAATCAAATACAATAAATGCAAGTATAATCAGCTTGACTAATGAGTTCAGTCCTTTGGTTTCCATTATTAAATGACTTCATCCTTTCAATCAGTTCAGGGTGTTAACGTTTGCTCTTTTTCATTTTTTTTCTTTCAATATTAAGAATATCTATGTAAGCAAGGAAAAGTAAATTTTTGTGGACAATTACATTTTAACCAAAAAGAGAAAGCATTTCATCAGAAACCTGATGAAAATTAAAGAATGAATATACAATTCTAGCTATGTGAGGGGCAGCCATTTGTATTAAACAATCCCCCACCCCCAAAAGAAATGTAATTATAATTAAATAAAAATATAATTCTCTTCACTTCGTAGTGAAAATTCTAACTAGGTGATCTAAATGCTGTCTTGAGACACATTTCAAAGGCCTGATTTTCTTTTAAGTTACACTGGAATTGAACCAGGCAGTCATTCAAACGGAATGTTTTCTATTTGGCCGTTATAATGGAAAATAGTCAAATCAATACAGGCAGAATTGGTTGTAGGCCTGAAGAAATTCTGGGCAAAAGTCAGAACTTTTCTAAAATCCATTTAAATGTCCCACAATGCCTCAAACTATTTGTGCATCAAAGCATTATGGGAATCAATTATAGTAACAAGATTTAGATACTGGTTGCTGCTTAGAACATTGGAGTTTTTCTTCCTTTTTTTTAAAGACTAATTTGAAAGTAGCTACAGAAAAGTCCTAATTGCTGACTCTAGGCTTCAATGAGAAATATGTTCTTCAGAGACATGCCTTGGGTTATTTACTGGAGTTATAAGTTTATTTAAAGAGCAAAAGTTGAGTTAGGTGATGAGTGTTGTAAACTTTTTAAATTGTAATTGTTAAGGCTATCTATACTTAAAATGTTTTTAACTTCACTGCCAATTTAGGTGAGTCAGTTCATTAATTCTAAATATACTAACTGCAGTTAAATGATTTGTCTTAAAGCCACAATTCTAAATAGATTTAGACAGAAAGAGAACTTCTGTTCCTGTAAATGATGCTGACCAACATTTCATGAAACTGGTATATTTCCTGAATCTATTAGATGCTGCAGTTCAAATATAATGAATATAGAAAGTTTAAAAATGATTTTTTTCCTCCCCATAATATGCATGGCTAGGAGTGCACCTTCAGTTCTGGTTCCTGCGTAATGTCTTCAGCATACTGTCAATAGTCTTATATATTACTGGCTTTCTTCTTTTAACCAAGTGTTACTTCACATGATTGCAGCAACTGGTAACTCTCATGTGTAGGCTGGCCCAGAATCTTGATAGTACAGTACATTCATTTATTCATAAACAGAAGGGCACACTTGTATTCCACATGAATCAACCAAAATAAATCACTGCCAGGGGGGAAATGGTCACTGTAATTGCCAAAACTCCCTTGAATAATGCCCATCCTACTGCTTCCACTTGCTTTATGTGGCACTTAATCTTTATGGATCAGGTTTATAGTGTACCTTACAATGGACTAGTCCTCATCAGGATTCTAGATATATACTGTATAACATCATTGCTGATTACGGCCTTTGTCTTTCTCCTAATCTGAATAATTTTTTTCAGTTTTTGAACATAACCTTCTAAGACTATTTCACTGGCACTCACTCCAGTTATCCAGATCCTCAGTGAACCAAAAGTTACCTTAACATTCATTTGTTTCATTTGCTCAGTGTCATGCAAATTGAATTGTGAGTGTACATTCCAGTTCCTTAGACAATACATACAGGGGAAAAAAAAATATTTTCATTACATGCTGTTTGAATTAAGTGGAACTTCATTGCGTATACAGAACGTTGGAGATTAAAGTCCAAGGAGGAAATGAGTAAGATAATCATTTAATTGCATATCCTGATAACTGCTATGGTTGAAAAGCTGTACATAACTTCATAATAAGCTCCCTTTGGGTTTGCAGTTACGAAAGTAAATTTAACTTTTTATTAAAAAAAAAACCACCACCACCGTGCTTAATTTCTTCAGTACCTGCTTCAATGTCTTTTGAGACTCAATTCATTAAGAAGCTGACTGCTTCTGGCTTGGAACAAATAAATGAGGAAGCATCATTTAAAAAAAAAAAAAAACATCTCTTGTGTGCAAACTGTTGAGTGTGTTTTAACTTCCTTGGTGGTCAAAAAAATGCTCCCTTGAATACTGATTGATTTTTATTCTCAGCTTTATGGCTAGTCTCCAACTTCCATAACCTAGTCTGGCAACTGGGACATCACTGTAAATTAAACCAGGGTCACCTTCATAGGAGGCCTCGTTCCCACTTTCCATTCCAACTCATCAATCAATAACATGCAGTGCTTTTTCAAGCTACCATGACAAAGCCCTGTAACATAAAGATATTTATATTTAAACAAGAGGTGGGCAAGGAACTGCTTTTTCTCAAGGCTTCTCAGGCTCCCTGCACTACTGGGCTTCTTTTATTATTGCAAGGAATAAGCTGAGAAGCTGAAATGTTGCAAAACAAAAGGCTAGTTTCTAGCAATATCTATACAGGTAGTCCTTGATTTACAACAGTTCATTTAGTGACTGTTACAATGCCACTGAAAAAAAGTGACATTACTAGTTTTCACATTTATGACTATTGTAGCATTCTCATGGTATGGTCAAAATTCAGAAGTTTGACAACTGGTTCATATTTAGGATGGTTACAGTGTCCTGGGGTCATATGATCACCTCTTATGATCTTCTGACAAGCAAAATCAATGGGGAAGCCAGATTCACTTAACAATTGTGTTCCTAACTTAACAACTACAATGATTCACTTAACAATTGTGGCAAGAAAGGTCATAAAACTCCCTTAACCAAATGTTTAAATTTTGGGATCAATTGTGGTCCTAAGTCAAAGACTACCTGTATTTACAAGAATGACTCTGGACACTACATGGGCTATACAAGTCTTTTTTGACAGTCAGTGATTGATTTGGAAGTATGTTTAGAAATTCAAAGTAATATGGGGGAATAAGGAAAATTCTGGGGCCGATATGGTAGTGTATGCTCTCTGCTTAACCAGTTTTGGTTTGTGAATATTTTGTAATATTTGGGGCTAGTATTTGGGAATAGGCAAGGCAGTTTTTGAGTGGTATGCTTTGGAAATTCCTATAACTCACTTAGAAGATTAAAAAATTAATATTGTGCCAAAAACTGCCCTGAGGTATCTGTTTTTCTACCTTATTTGGGGGGAGCTTGAGAATTTCTTTTAAAATTCTCTTGGTGGTATTGTTTGAGGGTGTTTTTTTATGATAGCAGGGGCAACTGCTGCTGGTGTTCTTTTCTGAATATTCCCTATCTATCAACACATCATAAATCCCCCCCCCCCACACACACACACACAAATTGGAGGACTCTGCTTATGGTGTCTCTCTTGGCTATGAGTGAACATGAGGAAGCCAGCAAGGCTGCAGCTTGCCAGAGGGATCATTGCAGAAAGATGAATTGGACACTTAAACTCCCCCCCCCCACCTCTCTCTCTCACACACACAAAATTTGGCCTTGTAACTAGAATAAGTGCAATTTTCTTTACCAAAGTTCCTTTCTTCTTGAAATGAAATTTCAAAAGCAGTGTCTCTTTTATAAGTTGTAGATGAAAAAAAAAGTATTTTCTGAACATTGTTATTCAAAATGAATTTAGCAGCTTAAGAAGTTAGCAGCCTAATTACTGTTATATGGATTTTTATTCGGAGCCTGAGCTTTTACTTACATATGAAAGATAACTATTATAGCAATTGTCAAATACCGGGAAGCATCCATGGGAGAATACTTTTACCCTAGAAAATGATAGGTAAAATTGTTGTCAAGGAAATTCGAAAACTTAATATTTCTTTCTTTTGAAGGAATAACAAAACACTTGGTTCCACCCAGATTCACTCTAGAAGATACATTCTAGTTTTCTTATATATGAAATTCAGTGAAATCACATTTCCACTATATTCATTGGCTATAATTTTTTCAAAGCTTCTTTATTGAAAGAGATGCTATTATATTAGCATTTTCATTCTTTGTGTACTTTGGTGTTGACCATTTTTTCATTCAGTCAAATCCTGTCTATTTTCACTAACATGCACTCTTCAAGGTTTTGCTGAACTATGAATAGGGGACCTGCAGCACTTAGAACATTCATTCTGTCACTAAAGAATTATTTATCCTAATCCTTTGGCAAACCAAAACCCTTTCGCTATAAGAGCACAGTTTTTCTACTGAAACTGCTCTTCAGATAGCCAGTTAGCTTGGGAACTATGATCAAAAATATCAGACTTCGATATAATGCAATGTTCTTTCCTTTCAGGGAATATGGAGCCATTGATGATGTAGATATTGATCTGCATATTGATGTTAGCTTTCTTGATGTAAGTAATCTAATAACAAGGTTGTATAATGAAGTTTGAAAAGCAACTGTCTCTGCCTTTCAGCAGGATATGAAGTTCACTGTTCACAGGCAGATAACTCTTTTTTAAAAAAAAATCATAAATATTTCTTGTATGGGGGGAAATGTGTTTCTGTTTTTATTGTAAATATTTGCAGAATGATTTCTAAAGGTAAATGCCTATAAAAGCAATATGCCCTAGATTTCTTTGGAATAACATTTGTGAGATCTGCCTAAACTAAGCCCTACGCGACACACCTTGAATTACAATGAACTAATTTCATTGGATAAAAATATTTTTCCAGTTGTGACTGAAAAAGAAAACAGCTTTCAGAAGGTTTCTGAAAGTTCTATACAAAAACAGGATACTTGTGTTCTTGAGAAGAAAAACATACCTGGAGAATGTATGTGATAAAGAATAACAGTTCTGTGTTATCCTTATTAAGAAGATATAGTAGAGAATTGATTTTAAAAATGCTACATTAGGCAAAATTTTGTACAAAAGCTCTTTATGCAAATGAAAACATGGGCTTCAAAACGGATTAGATTTGTACTGATTCAAACATTCCTGATAATACAACTTGTATTATCTAAATTAGACCACTGATCTCCTAAGCTACTTACACCACAGATGGCCAATCTCTAGTGCAGTCCCTGACTCCATATTTTGTGGTCCTCAGATCCACCTCTGAAGGTGATGGCTAAAGATCTGTGGTAGGATCCTGTACTCTCAACATAGCTGGGTGGAAAGTATATACAAACTATATTAAAGCCTTCAGATAGACTGAACATAACATTTAAGAAATTCTTTTCCCAGAGGAAAACGAAATCCCTAAGTGTGGTTGGATGTTCTTCTATTACCTCCCAAGTATTAAGTTACTACTGGTTCAGAAAAGATGCACACTCTCATTGTACAGTGATTTATACTGTCACAAGCATGTTTTTTCCCAGCCCAATTTGGGGATAGATAAAAAAGAACTTGGAAGAATCTATTACATGCAAATGATGTAGATACCAATTAATATCTGTAAAGATTATCTCTTCCCTAGTGTAAAGATGAGTTTTGTTTCATTTTTGGAAGCTGAGAGAACCACATCTTCCAGAACAAAGTTTATATGCTACTACAACTATCCAAATTTGGCATTTCTTTCCATTTATAGAGCTATTTCATGTTCCAGACCCATTTTAGTTCTACTACTGACCCTTTTGCGTATTAGATAGCAGCTGATACAACATTTGTCCTGGCCAATCAGTTTAGAAAAGAACCTAGGTGAGCACCTTCAATTCCTTTGCCAGCTGTGAAATAAAAAAAATGTCCAGTGTAAATTTGCTACTAACAGGTTCTGTTGTGCTCTTCATTCAGGAAGAGATTGCAGTGGCCTGGGATGTAATCCGCACAGAGCCTATAATTGTGCGTTTGCACTGTTCACTCACACAATACTTAAATGGACCTGGTAAGTTACATTTGTCTTTTTTCTGCATAATTTCTTCATAATGACTTCATGTGTTTATGATGAGCTTTCTTCTGTACGTTTTGAAAAGATATATAGAATTGTTAAGAATTATTTAATATGTAAAACTAGTATGGGTAGATAAGCAATGCTCCAAAGCCAATCAGTATGGATAGTTAACGATCAGAACAGACTGTTAATAAAGAAAAGCGGTAACTTCATTATTTTGTGCTGTCTTCTAATGAAATTTCAATGGCAGTCCCTTGCCATTGGAAGTCCCTTGTAGAGAAGGAACTGTGGAGCTGTCTTGTTAGTGAAAGAAAACAAACAATGGACTCTGCAAAGATGTAGAGCTATAGTTTATTCTCCCAAGAGAGAGTTTGAAAACCAGGCAGACTCCTTGGCGTGTCAGCAATCCTAATCAACAACTAAAAAGTAAATTCATTTTTTTTAAAAAAAGCAAGCATCACCAAAAAAAAAAAAATGCAGCAGTTTGAGGCTTGTTATACTCCTTTTACACACCATTAAATTTGCTTCCTTGGAAGTCTCTGGCCCAGAGTTTCTCCACTGGGGTTTCATGTAGCCTTGGGGTTCAATGAGAGGTCATTAGAGGTTCACTGGGAAAAGATTTTTTTTTTTAAAAAGTAGAAACCAAAGAAAAGTCCTACAACCTCCGGAGGCCCACCCGAGTGTGCATGAGCTGAGGAGTTAAGGAGGAGAGAAGGAGAGATGAGTAGCAGGTAGTGACAGGTTGCATGAAAGAAAGACATCACAGGGCCTCCATGCTTGGGCTCTCCTTAACAGTGTACATCTGCCTTTCTGCAGGTGTAGCAGCTTAGGGGCTTCATGTCCAAGGTGGGCACAGGGGTTTGCCCACCTCAGGCATCAGTGGTGGCTGGAGGCACCACAAAGGCCAGGGGAAAGGGTGTAAGGAAGTAAGGACAAGAAAAAAAAGTTTAGTTTTACTTTAAGAACATTGTTAATGCATATATATGAGTCTACACAGGACAATAGAATGGAATGGAGAGTAGAGGAGAGTGGAGAATAGAACAGAAATAGAATAGAACAGAACAGAACAGAATAGAATAGAATAACAGAGTTGGAAGGGATCTTGTAGGTCATCTAGTCCAACCCCCTGCTCAAGCAGGAGACCCTATACTATTTCTGACAGATGGCAGTCGAATCTCTTCTTGAAAGCTTCCAGTGTTCTGGCCTTCTGAAAAGAAATTAAAACTTGGTTCTGTAGCTTCAAGTGGGAGACCCAGAGGAGCATGTAGGCAAGGAGTTCTTTACATGGCCCTCCCCTAGCCTTTTAAATAATTTGAAAAGTATTCAATCATTCTTGCCTCTTCCTAAATTTTTAACATTTATAGGTACGGTTTCAAATTTTAACATTTTATTGTACACCTCCCAATTTGAGAGAGATGGACCAATCATAAATGTGAAAAATAAATAATTTTGTAATTTTGGGCCTATTTTTGAGCCTGAAGGTGCAGGGGTTCCTTGAAGTCTAAAAAATATTTCAAGAGTTCCTCTAGACTCAAAAAGTCGAAAAAGCCCATCTGGCGTCTTTCTCTTAAATAATGGTTTCCAGTATGAGGAACTAGTTCTATACTGTGCCCAGAAAATGAGCTGAATCTCAGCCAGACAACGTAGAAAGGTAGGCAAGTCTGTTTATATAGGCCTTGATAGCAATAACTCCAGCTGTTGCTTCCTCCACTGGCTTCTTGTGGTTGTTGTTGTTTTCTGGTGTCTGCTGTTTCTTCTACCTTTTTCTCCAGCCCACACAAATTCCCTTTTTACAGAGCAGCCTTTACACGTAGCTATCCCTGAGTCTGCAGGGACTTACAATCAGGAGCTGTGCCTTAGATACAAGGAAGCTGGTGTTTTCCCTTCACCACATTGTCTTTCTATAAAATAATGGGACAAGCGATTTCTAACTTCTGACCCTGAAAAAGTCCCCAGAAGGCCTTTTCTATTTTAATTTGTCTTCTTGGGAATGGTTGAGTCATGCAGGGGACTTTAAGAATTTAGCTATTGGTTGCCTATATATCTCAGAATAACAGAATTGGAGGGGACATTGCTCCCTGTTTGGCTTCCTCCCTAGCAAGAGTGATTAATGAAAGCTCAAAAGCTCCACTAGTATTTGTTTGTTTTGCTCTGAACTTTACAAGCTTGTGTGTTTTTCTAAGGCCAGTGGAGCCATGAATTATGGGGAATAGCATGTTCCCTATTCGCACTAAGAATTCTAATTTGATAGTCCAAATTTTAGAATTTTTGCCTCCCAGAGTCAACAAGCTGAGATGGGTGACTATATAAATGAACTAAATAAGATTAGGACCATCCCTACCTTGTTGGCCTTCCGCAAGGCCACAAAGACCTGGCTCTGTCGGAGGGCCTGGAATTGACATGCCCACTCCTCTTTTGAAGGTTGTTGAATGTGTGTGAATGGATGGATGGTTGTGTTTGATTTTAAATTGTAATATATTGTTTTTTAGTTGTTGTTAGCCTCCTCGAGTTCCCCTTGACCGGGGAAATGAGGCGGGATATAAATCGAATAAAAATAAAATAAATAAATAAAATAAGAGTCAGGGAAGGGCTTTCTTCATTATTGCCCTTGAAGGTGGCCTGACAGCTCTAGGGATCCTGAGAATATCATTTGAATGCTTTTGTGTAATGCTGTTATAGAATAGAATGGAATTGAATTGAATGGATTGGAATGGAATGGAATAGAATTCTTGGCCAAATGTGCTTGGACACACAAGGAATTTGTCTTCAGTGCATAAGCTCTCAGTAAATATAAAATATATAAGTGATAAGAATGGTCACGAAACAAATGATTGTAAGTCAAGGACTATCTTATTTGATGTAGGAGTGTCTTCCTACATCCTACTGATCAGTATAGTTTGCTTGCGTTTGAAGTGAATACTGGTACAGCCAGTAATAAATATTTTATTGGTATCCCTTCATCCCTTCATTCCTATAAGAGCTTAAGGAGGTTTCCATAGGTCTCTATTATTATATTATCCCCACAGTGATAGCCTGTGAAGTAGGTTGGCTGAGAGTGAAAGTGGTCCAAGAGTCACACAAATCAAACCTATGGCTCTCTCCCATCCATATCCTTTTCTTTAAACTTTACACCATCTTAGAAGACAAGATGAAAAACAAAATAATAATCAGGGTGCTTTTGTGAATACAAGCTGTGCTTCCCATTATACATAACTTGAGCTTAAGTGATATACAATATTTCTTAGTAATACAAAGATGCTGAAATACAGTGGGTATGTAAAAATAAAATATTATTTGCGCTCAATAGTAAGGAATGTTGGAAGGAGAAGCTAGACAAAACAGAATAGTGAAAATTACCAAAAGAGAAATGAATGTGTAGTAAAAGTTAGTCGATAAGATTGGTTGTAATGGGAAATGAAGAAACTACAAGATAGGGATTTTTGAGGACTTGGTATATATTGGATGGCAGAAGAAGAGAAGAGAGAAAAGAGGAGAAGATTGATTAAGATCTGGGCCACGTGAAATGTGGAAAGTGCTTGAAGCCATGCACTGGATGAATGATGGTGTTAAATGTCCATGAGATGTTCAGAGTTTGGGCAATATGAGAAGCAGCCTGAGTTAGCAGCAGTGCATAGGCCATCCAGTTTAGTGAAAGAAGTTCCAGGAACTACCAAAGAGCTTGTCAACAGATTTGCAGCAGCCAGAGGACAAGAGACATTTGCAAAAATGGATGGGATGGCCTTCTGCCAGATGGTGTCAGGCCTTGGAATATCTTTGGCAGTAGAGACTTAGGTTTCCCAGTTTGTCTGGGCCCTGCTGCTGCCACAATTAAATATATCTGCTAGCACACAGACGAGAGATTTTGAAATAGATTTGATCTCTAGAAACTAGCAGCTGGGCAAACTGCTGTATAGGAACATTAACATGCAAGACTAAGGAGTTTTGTTTGATGCTTGGTCCATAGGTACAATTCCAGTTCCAAATGTAATTGCTTTGTTTGTTTACTCTGATTTTTAGCCTTATTGTAAACCTCTCTGAGTCCTTTTGGATTAAAGTGGCATGAAAAACTAAGTAAATAAATAAACTAAGTAACTAAGTAAGTTCTGGGGACTGGATGGCATGTGCACACAAAGGTTTCCTGCTTCCAAGACATATTTCATTTTCTCAGTCTAATCAAGTGCCTGATATTTTCTGGTAGTCTTACTCCTAAGTAAGGTCTTTATAGACTTTCAGTGATCTTGGAAGTTGAGAAAGATTGACCCTGGTTCGTGCTTCGATGAAAATTCTGGAGCAATGGATTTAGATTTGGAAACTGAAACAAAAACAAACCCTCCCTGAAGACAGCAAATGGACTCTGCCAAGAGATCCAGGCACAGGGGTTTGCCTGGCTTGGGCACCAGTGGTGGCTGGAGCCACCACAAAGGACAGGGGGAAGGGTATAAGGAATTGAGGGTAAGAAAAAAAGTTTAGTTTTACTTTAAGAACTCTGCTAATGCATATATACGAGTCTACATGTGACAATAGAGTAGAGTGGAGTGGAGTGGAGTGGAGTGGAGTGGAGTGGAATTGAATGGAATAGAATAACAGAGTTGGAAGGGATCTTGTAGGTCATCAAGTCCAACCGCCTGCTCAAGCAGGAGAGACCCTATACCATTTCTGACAGATGGCAGTCCAATCTTTTCTTGAAAGCTTCCAGTGTTCTAGTCCTCTGAAAAGAAGTTGAAACTTGGCTCTGTAGCCTCAAGTGGGGAGCCCAGAGGAGCTACATGGATTCAGTAATTAGAAGTCAAGCTTGTATTAAGGACATCTATTAATCTATTGCCATGAATCAGTTTGGAAATTGGTGATATAGATTTGACTAACCATTTCTATTTTTATTAAATAATTAACTCATGATGGTATATATTAAATTATTGCAAATTAATTTATAACTTTAGATCATTTGAGGCTGCAAGTAATTTGTCCAATTAGTACAGTATGATTACTCAAGGCAGAAATTAGGGTTAATCACTAGATACTCCAGCAAAAATGATTGTGTTCGTTGATACTGATCCTTAGCAGCAACAACAAAACTTCAAAAAGGCTGCATATAACCACCTAGTATTTTCTTTTCTTATATGATTATTCCAGTTGCTGTTATGGTGATTTGGATTGTAGCCAAGCAATTAAGAATGCAAATAATGCTTGTATACAAATATATTTATAAATATTAACACTGCAAGAGAGAAAAAAGAATAGAGAAAATTATAGTTCTCTATTAATAGCAACATATGGCATTAGAAATTCACTAAACTAGGTCCAATTAAGTAACACTTTAAATATTTGCTGAGATAAAAGTCATTATAAGCCTTTTATAGGGGACTGTTCTTCACTCAGTTTTACATTTTGATAGGCTATTATTTTAATTGCAGTAAACCAAAATTTCAGTATCATAATTGGTTCTGTAACTTGATAAAATGGTTCCTTCTGCTTTTACTAATTTTCATTTTTTAAAATTTTCTAAAGCAGCTATTACAATTTGTAGTATCTAATTATACTAATGCAAGTACTTTTGAAATGTAACCCTGAAGGTTGTTTTTGTTTACATCAAATGCTGGTTGAATGCTGAGCTTCTCTAAAGTATCTAGCTATGACTTCTAAACAGAATCCCATTGTATTAAAGAAATCAGCTGTGTTCTTGTGATAAATCTAACCTGTCTCTTGTTTTCATAATTTGGAGACTTTATTCAAGGGACAAGAGCTCTTTGTTATCACCGTGGTCATGCACTTAGTTATATAACATATATATATATGCCAATGTTATATAACATACTTTATTGCACAAATATAGAAATTTGAAAAACATGTATAAAAATACAATACTAGCCTTAGAAGTATTCAAAGCGAGGACTTCCATAACATCAGCTCATTTAACCTTTTTTCTTTTAGAAACTTTATACTTTCCTAAAACTTTATACTTTCCTAAGTCTCTTTTCAACCCAGATTTCTAATTCTCTCTAGCAGTATTAATACTTCGTCACCACCAAAAGCAGAGTCTTCTTTTTCTTAAAAACAAACCAGGGGCTCTTTTTTCTTTAATACTTTCCCCAGTTTTAATAATACACACGCACAACCATAAATGGGCAATGAAATACTCATAAAAGGATAGCAAAAAGTTTCTGCTTCAGATGGCCTGTTTTATAAATTATGCATTGCCTTTGTGCATCGTTATCTCTCTTGCTGTATTCTCTGCTCTCTTTGCTTTCATTTCTCCAACAGCCACATTAAGTTTTCAGGCAATGTCCTTGCAAGTCAGACTCATTTATTGCCAAGTAAGGCTTGAATAAAATTCTACAAGGTCCAATGTCAGATATATCCGATAGGCACAGAAAGTACAAACCTGCCAACTACTAAAAATGGCAGTCACCACATGCATCACATTCCTGTTTCATTTAACTCCTTACTCAGTGAAAGGATATGAAACTGTTCCAGTGTTTGGAATCTGCATAATTTACATAACTTGCAGGTGTTTTCATCCACCCCATAACTGCGGATTTTGAATTGTATCCAGTAGCAGAGTATACAGAATGGTAAGATGTACAGATCATCCCACTGGAACCAGAAATTTAGTCTTCTGAGGTTTTGGACTCGGAGCCCATCCTCAGGGAGCTTCTGTGTCACCAGAATTTGTGACACATTTGGGTGAGAGAGAAGTTTCCTGACGGTGGGCTCCAGCATGCATGCAAAAGCTCAAAAGATTAAACTTCTGGTCCAGGTGACCAACCCAGACTGGATCCTGCAACATTATCCTGGGACATGTATATTTACCCTCATTCATACAAATCATTCCTACCAAACTTGCCATCACTGAATAGGCTGATTCACCAACCAAGCTGCTCTCTTTTTCTTAGTTGGTGTCATATCACTTTATCTCCAAGGGAATAAATATCACTACGACTCTTCCAAGCCCTATGATTGCCTGAGAACAGGAAATAGTTTCTATCTTGCAGATACGTTCAGAGGATGGTGAGAAAAATGCAAGAAGGGCTAACCATTTCTTTCCCTCTCCACAACTTGCCAGAGGTCCGAAAAGCAATTGCCCAGTTCCCAGTTCCATATTGGTAAAATAGGAATGGTCTTGAACAAAAGGCTTTGGAGAAATACAAGCAGAAGTCTGCTTTATTCTGCATCAAGCAAAGATCTCGGGCAGGCAGGGTTTTTGTCCCAGTACAAAGAGAAGGGCATAGTCAGCAAAATAAATAAAACTCCTTAGTGAAAAGAGGATCTAATTCCAGTGTGGGAAGAGAAAAGCCAGTAAGGTGAATTGATAAGTGATTTGCCTGGACAATCCCATATAGAGTTCCACAGCATTAAAGAGCTGCTGCGCTTAATAGTGTTAACAATCATTAAAATCATGTTCTTCTGCATCATCATTTTATTTGTTTGTTTGTTTGTTTGTTTGTTTGTTTGTTTGATTTATACCCCGCCTCATTTCCCTGGTCAAAGGGAACTCGAGGCGACCTTGATTTTTGCCACTGTCTATGGAGATTCTCAGTCATCCAGGTCATGGTTGCCCCAAAGGTGCTTTTTCAAGAGACAACTGTACTTCCTGGTTTTTCTTTGAAGACGTTTCACTTCTCATCCAAAAAGAAGAAACTCCCAGTTGCCTCTTGAAAAAGCACTCTTGGGATTTCTGCCTCTGATGAGCAAGACTTCCATAATTGGTGAGAGTTGTCAATAGCAGGTAATCCTCAACCCATTTCCATTTATTTAATGAACATTCAGTGTTACAACAGGGTCCTCACACATACTATTGTAGTGTGCCTTTGGTCAAAATTTGGCTGTTTGGCAACTTGCATATATTTATGAAGGTTGCAGTGTCCCGTGATGATATGATTGCCATTTACGGGTCTTCCCTGGGACTTCTGACAAAGTCAAGAGAAGCTGCTTGGTTTCCTTAAAAACTGTGGTGGTTTGCTTAATGATTATTCAAATAAGAACATAAAATTGGGCACATCTCATTTCATGATTGCATTGCTTAGCAACAGAAGAATTGGCCCCAATTGTGATTGAAAATCAGTCTGGAGATCTGGTCCATGTAGGACCCTGATGGTGAATCTATGGCACACGTGCCCAAAGTGGCACAAGGAGCTTTGTTGGCTGGCACATGAGGCTGTCGCCCATCTCAGCGCCACTGTGCATGGCCCCATGCATGCGCATATGACCCCTGTGTTCCCCCCCCCCCACACGCATGCGCATGTGACCGCCCCAAATTTAACAAATGGTTCAGGCATTTGAAGCTTAACCGGATCGGGGTGGCAGCACCAATCAGCTGTTTTTTTGCTTTGCCACACCTCAGCTGTTTTTCGGGCCTAGAAACGCTAGAGGTCTCACATGAATGCACAGAGGGTGGGGAGAGCAGGTGCATGCAGGGGGGAGTCACGCACATGTTGCATTGTGGGTGCTCATGCTCACACACATGTTTGGCACGCAACCTCAAAGAAGTTCACCATCACTGATGTAGGACAAATGTCAGGATGTTTCTGTGGGCCATTCTTTCTTCTCCTTCGAACATACAAGCTTGGCATACCAAGATGTGAATCAGAACCTGGGTTAATGACATAGTTAAGGAATTCAGTATTGTGATAGGACCAGTGATTCTCCTCCACAATAATGTAGTCAGATTTGAGGACGTTGTGGACCACACATTTCTTAGGTAAATAACCAACTGAATTCCACAGAGATTCTCAGTCATCCAAGTTATGGTTGTCCCAAAGGTGCTTTTTCACTGGACTTTCTGGTTTTTCTTTAAAGACAGTTTGCTTCTCATTCAAGAAGCCTCTTCAGTGCTCTTGAAAAAGCATGTTGGGGACAACTGAATTCCAGTTATGATCAAAATTTCAATAAATTTCTAGAATAATTTGCTCGGTTTCAGTAGCAAATTTGAATTGGACACATCATTGCAAATTATTCTCACCACTTATTCTTAAGCTTTATCCTACTGATAGAAGCAGTGGTGAGAAGAGGAGGTATTGCTTTGTGACCACTAAGATTGTAGGAATTGTAGTTTCTCATTTGATTGGAATGGGTGTGAAATGGGTATGAACTTCAGTACCTTCTGAATGGAGTCCAATTAAGCAACTCTATTCCAAGTTAGTTCCAGAGAGTACTACTCATAGTTGTCTAGATGTATTGTGTTTACTACTAGAAAAAGGTTGCTAACATGGAAGCTACAGGATCTTTTTTTAATCTGTTGTTATGCACAGCTCTAAGTGTTTTTTTATTAATACATCATTTACCTTAATTGTAACTAGTACTTCATTCTGCTCATATAACAGCAGAGGGGAAACATTAGAGTTGGCCTCCTTCAGGTCCCGTCAGCTAAGCAATGCCGGCTGGTGGGCCCATGAGCGAAGGCTCTCTCTGTGGCAGCACCAACAGTCTGGAATCTGCTCCCCTCGGGGATCCGGACCATCCCCAATCTATTAGCCTTTCACTGGGCTGTTAAGACCTGGCTGTGTCAGCGGACTTGGGACTATTGATCCACCATATGAGTGTATCAGTATGTGTGTTGTTTCCATGTTGTATATTTTAATGTGCTTTTCTATTAATGTATGTTTTTGGGATGTTTTTATTGTGATTTTATATTTTATTACTTGTATTTTCTTTTATTTATATATTTTATTTATTACATTTTTATGCCGCCCAATTCCCGAAGGACTCTGAGCGGCTTACAACATGGATAGCAATAGCA
>JANHGC010004999.1:50994-61099 GCA_027560395.1 Boaedon fuliginosus | reverse complement strand
CTTATCAGAGCTTTACAACACTCCCCAAGCAGTTACAGAGTCAGCTTATTGCCCCCAACAATCTGGGTCCTCATTTCCCATTTCCACAACCCCATTTTGTGGTTGTGAGCCACCCAGAGTCCTATAGGAGTTGGGCAGCATACAAGTTTAGTAAATAAATAAATTGGAGACTTTAGGGTTTTGTCGTCGTTGCTTTTTTAACAGCTTCTGGGAGCAATGGGGGAAATGTCTCTGATGATATAGCAATTTCATCACAAGGGCAAGGTTGAAAGGTTTTCACTATTTGGAAATGTCTCAGCAGCAGTTTAAAATGGAGATAATGACCTTTAAACAATATGTTTGCCCCTGTTTTTTCAACAATATCTTTTATTCTACAGTGCCCACCATTGATGTATTTCAGATCTCTACTAAAGAAAGATTTGGACTGGGGCATCAGCTAAAGAAGTAAGTTTTCCCAAAGGGAGACATGAATGTGTTATGCATAAGTAGTTGGAAGGCATTGTTTCTGTCTACAGTATTTTCTAGCAAATGTATTTTGAATTATTTACAACTCCAGCAATGTTTCTGATGACCCTTAAAATGTATCAAGATTTGCTATTTCATTTTATAATCTAACCCTTTTTTGCAGTTTTCCCCACTTAGATAAACCATATTAACAATTGTTATCTTTGACTATTACAATGCCTTGCATGACTATAACAAGTTGAAATAATTTGTCTTTTTATTTTCTCACAATTTATGAATGGATATTTAAGGTCAATCTTATGTAAATGCATTGGACATGAACAAACCCAAAAGCTAAATCCGCAATTCCTCAATTGCATTTCTTAGAGCTGGTCTCTTGAAAAATTTTAAAAAGCCAAGACTTTTAGGCCAGTTTGAGATAAATTTATGAATTGTATGGTTTAGACAGAAAAATCTGATGAATCCTGTCTTATTTCTCGACCTAAAACAGCAACCCTGTTACTTTTTAGAATGGAGGTTTCAGATATTTTAACTGGGAGGATTTGAATGGAAAGCTGTAGGGAATATCAGTATAGTGATATTCTGCAGAATAGATTACAAAGTGAAAAATCCATTCCTTATCATTTCCAAGGATGCTATCCATTGAATGTATTCAGCAGCATGAAAGATAAATTAAGGGTGATTAAATGGACTACAGTGCATGTTGCCTCTTCCTTTTTGCATTCTCTCTTTTTTTCAACTGCTGAAAGAGTTGCAGATAGCTTTCAGCATATAGTACATGTGTTAAAATAGCTTCTGATATTCTAGACCTTTATACTAGCTTCTAGTATAAAATCTAAAGATAGCGATTGCTAGGAAAGTATAACAGTGAGAGCATTTCAGTTCAATCAACCAAATCCAGTTTGAAACAGAACATAGATTTCCAGGACTCCCATTGTCAGTTTAGACTTAAATTTCCATTCTGGGTAAGGTATGCATGCACTACATAGATTGATTGATTGGTTGGTTGTTTTATCCAGCCAGATTCCCAGAGTAGTTGTTTGTTTCATATTTTGCAGAATTATGCAAACATTTGTTACACAGCAATGGAAAAATGGCAAAGAAAAATCAAACAGTACGCACAACAAAAAACTGTCAGAAAAGAAAGTGAAATCTCCCCTGCACATCTTTTCTACATTGCGCAGGTAGGAGGAAGTGATAAAATATGTACCTTGTTGCTTTGTCAAAAAAGAGAGATAGTTTTGCTATACGGTTTAGTGAAATCTTGTTACATACTTTCAGCACAAGCATGATGACTAACTTAATTTTTTTCCAGCGAATTCGGATTTGAAAAAACTTTTGCCATGGGTTCTACTAGCAATTAATTTTGCTTTTTTTGTTGTTGTTGCTCCTGAGGCCCCCACAGGTGAAGAGAATATAGTCCACTTAGTCTGTTGAATTTTTTGAAAAAGAAAGCGTAACGAGAGTGATTGGTAGTTGTGTTCATTTCTGAACAGTTTTGATGTTTGCCAAAAGATCGCTTACGGGAAAAGACCCGATTACACCAAGACTCTCATATATTCATTTGATTTATACCCCACCTCTCTTCCCCGGTCATATATGATAAAAACATTGCCAGTTTCTTTTCAAAATAGAGGGTCATTCCTTGACGTATCCTGAAATTGAGAATGTGACAGTTTATGTCCATATGATCAAACCTGAGAAGTGCCTCCATAATGAAGAAGACTAGTATGTTTAGGGTGAATGGGAAGTAAGAAGCACCTCTACTTGTTCTTCTCTGATTTGGTGAACATTTCTCTGGATTTTGTTTCCAAAGAAAATAAATATTTGCACTATTTAAAAAGTTATGTAATCTCACGTCTGCATCCCAAATTGGAGTGGTCCTCTCATCTATTGATAGATCGGGATAACTTGGAGGGGATCACAGCTAAAATCTCACTTTTCTTGGTATCCTTCCACTTGCAACTTTTCAGGGGCAGATCATTTATATCCAAAGGCTGAACTGATGCCACAGAGAGAATAATCATTTGTCCATCCCTATTTACTCTGTGAGGACTGCACATTTTTTAAAATACCTACCAACCATCTCCCACCGACAAGACACACAATCTGCGAGCAAAGAAATGGATTTACATGCAGTTTTTGTAGTTGATTTCATTTAGATTCTCTTTGATTTTAAAAGTATACATGTACAGGAATTCCCTATGCTATTATAAATTCTAGGCCAATTAAAATAGCCTATAATATTCATTATAATCACAGATCTCAAAAGGTATGCAACTTTGTGTGTCCAAAGTATCTCAGTAGTTCCCTTTATTTTAAATGTGTGTTCACCAATGTATATGTGTGTCCCTGAATAATTCACCCTGTCTAGAGATGTGACACATCAGCTAAGGAGAAATATAGGTTTTGTCAGGATGGGTTTTTTTTCATAGAATAAGTTCTGCAGATCCACATCATGCAATTTCTGGCCCTGGCCTTCACCCACTGCCTTGCAGAGATCTATTAGTAGTACAATAAATATAGTAGACTCTTCAAAAAATACTCTTCCAATTTTTCAGTTGCATCTGGTAAGATCTCACGAGGTTGCTGATCTGCTTAGTGTCTTAATGAAGAAAATTCACAGACCCATGAAATAACTATTAAGCTGTGTTCATATTTGAACATATTTGTATAATTGGCGAAGCACCTTGTCTCTACTCTTTTGTTCATTCTATTTAACAAACTTTTGTTTTAAAAAAGGGCAGCTGTGTAATTTAATTGTTTAATGAATTGAATACCATCCAACTGAAAAGCTGTTTTCAATTAATCAGGCAACCCATTCTTTTTTTTTTTAAGGATTTTTTTTTAAAAAAAAAAGATAAACAGTACTGCAGATAGAAAGTGTTCTTTTAGAACAGGGCTGTCAAACTCCCGGCCCGTGGGACGGATGAATCCCCATCTGTGGGATGCAGGCAGCATGCAAAACCAACCTTCTCATCAGCGGAAAAAACCTCTCTCCATGGAACTGTCCCTAGTGCCCAAAAGGTTGGGGGGCGCTGATTTAATTGATAACACTGGTTATATGGGAAACCTACAGTTTGAAGCTGAAGAAAAGCATGTTCATGTTGGTGTTTCTCATAGTGATCTAGGGCCTACATGTACTCCTAATTAATTCTTCTCTCTGGTTGTCTTTAAGGTCGCCAAGTTATCCTCCACCGGGCTGTGGGAAAAACAAATCAAAGTTGAAACCTGAACAAGATGGTATCTCAAAAACCCACAAGTTATTGAGGAGGACTTGTTCTAGCACAGTTAAAGCTGAGGACTCCTGTGTGGCAAAATCTCACAGAACCTTTGGTCGCTCGCTATCCAGCGATCCTAGGGCTGAACATACAATGACCATTAAGTCACACAAACTGTTGAACCACTCTTGTTCTGCAACCATCAAGCAGGATGAAGGCATCACGTTAAAGTCCCACAAACTGCTGAATAGACCATGCTCTGGGGATATGCGATGTGAGCACAACAGTACTTTGAAGCCCCACAAACTTTTAAGCAGGTCTTATTCCAGTAATCTTAGGATGGATGAATTAGATGGGTTGAAGAACCACAAGTTACTCAGCAAGAGTTATTCCAGTGCCCCCAAATCATCTAAAATGGAACTTTTCAAAGAACCCACAATAACAGAGGGCAGGAGACTCTCTCTTACCTCAGGGCTTATTGGTATCTTAACACCATCCACATCTTCGCCATCGCCATCTGCTGTGCGTAAACGGTTTTCTTCTGTGAGCTTTTTCTTTTCTTCCCACATATTTTTAGAATGGTTAAATGCACAAGCATCTTAGGAAGTCAGAATGCCTTTGCTCATAAATTTGGTGTGCGGACTGATTCCGCTAAAAGCTCAGGGAACTTCACCACATAAAAAAAAAAGTCTAAACTTTTAGAAAAGTAGAAACTTTTTCCCTTCTACATATCCACAGACTTGGTAAACATTGCAAGCCTTAAGCATCACTGTAGAATTCAGTATGATGGCCCAGTTATCTTTGCCGATGAATGACTTGAGATTTTATGGGAGAGGCTGGTTTATGAGTTTTGTGTACATTTTAAAACTTTATTTTAATTTCATTGAAAATTATTTTTTTATTACTTTCAGGATTGACAGATAACTTGATCTGAATTACCAATCCTTGACCTATACCAGGGGTGTCAAATTTGATTTCATTGAGGGCTGCATCAGGGTTGTGTTTGACCTCGGGGCATGGTCAGGAGGGGTAACCAGCTCGACATCACTCATGTCAGGGTGCCTGTGGTGGCACAAGCGTTCTACCAGTGAAAAGGGAGCTCAGATGGGCCACATGTGGCCCTCCCAAGCTTCATTTTTGCTGGCAGATGCACCATGGGACGCTCCTGCGCTGTTTTAAGGGTGGCCTCTCGGGCCAGATCTATGCACTCCATGGGCCAGATGTGGCCTGCAGGCCTTGAGTTTGGCACCCCTAATTTATAAGGATATACCTTGCTGAATTAAAATATAATTCTTAGCAAGTATTGGCAAGCATAATTTAAAGGCTTTAGAGGAGGAAAGATTAAAAAATGCTGCTATACAAGTAGCATTTATGTTTTGCATAAATTCTGTGTGGATTGGTTTTTCAGAAAGTTGTGTTTGTATGTTGTGGGTGGGTGTGCCTGTCTGTAAGTTATCAGTGTCATACACTACTGCATACACCCAGAAGACTTTCGGCATTTCCTCAGTATAGCGATATTTAATGGAGTTATTATAACCAATCTTCTTTCAGTCATTGCATTGTTTCCTTCACAATGTACTCTGTGAAGTAGCTCTCGAAGATACACTAAATAATGCCACAAGATATAATGGGAAATTTTTAGTACTAAAAATAGAATGGGCCACCTTCTTTCCTACAGTAAAAGCAGAAATGATAATTGAATAATCTGTATCATGTCTTACACTAAACAATCCAATTTTAAATTCCTATGATCTAAACTATTACTGCTTTGTGGCAATTAGTGTGTACAGGATATTTGAATGGAGGCATATATAAATGTAGGAGATATTACCATACGTTCATCAGTATAATCCCTATATGTAACAATTGAGAAAAAGATGGTATGCAGCATAACCTTGGTCATACTGACTGGGAACCATGGGACTTATAGTCCCAATGCTTCTGGGTCAATGTTTCTCAACCACAGCAACATTGAAGACATCTGGACTTCAACTCCCTGAATTCTGGGAATTGAAATGAAGACCTCTTCAAATTGCGAAGGTTGAGAAATACTATTCTGGAAGGCACTCAGCTAAGAGAAAGAGATTTAGCCTTGGATGGAACTTCATGAATGTGTATTCAATTATGATGAAAGGATCTCTCTAGAAATACACTATTGCTTAGGTGATGCATACTAGAATCCCTACTAATTACTACTAAGATGTGGGGCCATGGTGGCTCACGGGGTAAGATGCACACTGCTGAGATCGGCAGCTCGGTGGTTTGATTCCCATGAGTGAATAAATCATGAAAGAGACATGAAATTGCAAGCTAGCATTCAGGTGTCCTATGGGTAAAGATAACACCGCCCAGAAAAAAAAACCTTTCACATAGGCAGCCAGCCACCTCAGTGATCCCAGGCTAACACGTGCCATACGCTCAATAAATAAATAAACTACTAAGATATTGATATACAGGGAATAGTTGTCTCTGTATCCCTAGTAGAATATTGGCAGCTTCTAATTCAGCTGTGGCCCAAGAATAAATATATATATTACTATTCCATAAAGTCAGAATAGTAATGTCAGGGCAAGCTTGAGGTAGTTCATTAGTTTGAAGAGCTGAAATAAGAAAATGCCACAAGAACCTTAACGTGTTCCACTTCGTCACAGGAGTGTTCTTATCCTAATAATGCCCTCCAAAAATGCTTTTGTGGTTCCTCTGCTCACTCCCAATTGATTTTATAGACCATGTTCAGGTGATTGGGATACACCTCCTCATATTTGTATGTTGTCATCATTTCTGCATTTGGTTTTCTTTGAACATATTGATATCTCCTTGTTTCTCAGGTTGTATTGTTCCAGTATAAAGAAGGGGAGGGAGGAGAAGGAGAAAGGGGAAAGAGGAAAGGAAAGGAAAGGAAAGGAAAGGAAAGGAAAGGAAAGGAAAGGAAAGGAAATTATATTATTCTGTATTAAGACACTGGTTCTTGTCACCAAACTCCAAAGTGTCAATAAGTCCAAGACTTCTTTAATTAACAATGATGGTAATGGAATGGGATCTTATGTATTCAAAGCTTGTGCTATACACCCAACAGTTCACAGCAGGTACTGTATTAGCATAGGACTTTTTTTTTATAACTCTGTATCAATATGAAACCAGGCGACAGAAATGCCAGTCTAACCAGGATTGGTCTTAAATTTCCCTTGCAGTTTTATTATTTATGAATATTGAAGTAGCATTTTGAAAAGGACATATTGCTTTCACTTTTTTCTCTCTTGCAAATGAATTATTTTCAACTTTCCCCCCTAGCGCATTGGTAAATGAATGCACTGGGTAGAGAACTACTTAAAAAGATCCAACTGAATTCCAGTGAAATAGCAAATAGTTCTGAATGTCTTCCAGGAACTGAATACAATTTAGTTTGCATTGTTATATTATAGGTAATCCTAAATTATATCAAGGCTTATACATATTCAACTTACAGCATTCCCGATGTTAATATTTTTTTTCTTTTCTTTTTAAACAGCCAAATTATGGTGCAAAATCTGTTCCAATAAGAGACCATGGCTTTCTTGTGCAGGTAGGTCAGAATGCCTGATGAGTTTTACAAACTTGGGAGGAGGATGAGCTGCTTATTAATTATTTTAAGCAGATGGTATTATTCTCTTTTCTGTTGTTCTCAGACAATTGAGTTTGCTGAGCAGCGGATACCTGTACTAAATGAATATTGTGTAGTTTGTGATGAACCGCACGTATTCCAGAACGGACCCATGCTCAGGGTAAGTTCAATACACTTCACAATAAACTATGCAATATGGCGTGATATACGTGCATGTGCTCCTTTAAGAAATTTCCAGGGGAGGATAGAGTAGAATTATAATTCACCTCATCTGCCGTGGTGATTTAAAGTTTGATTTAGCAAGCTTGTCATGTTCTTCATTTGTATTCTGTGATTCTTATTTGAGGCAAAGGAGATAATGCATATTTAAAAACGAAAGAAAACGATGGTTGGAACAGATAAGATCATATTTTTTGTGCCAGTTTAGTATTAGGTATAGGAACATTGGACAGTGAAGTAAGCAGGCACATATGCCCCTATGTGTCAGCTGTAGTCTTTTTATTGTGGATTTCAGATTCCATGGAATAAGCCTGGAACTTTTGTGTGTGCGAGTAATGAACACTGCCAGCTCTTAAGCTAGTTTGTTCATTCTGCTGTGGTAATAACTTATAGCAAGTTAAGATAGTGTGTAGATAGGTAACTTAGCAACTTTGCAGTGTGTGTGTGTGTGTGTGGGGGGGAATTAAGCAGGGTCCTATTTGATTAATACTTGGATTGAAGGATGGAGAACACCTCACAAGCTATCATTCCTAGGATTTTCTCAAAGTGATACTGATAGGAGAGCCTGTGCATCATAGGTGGCTGTTTTGTCTGATGGACTGGTAGAAGCATAACTCTAGTTTGACATCTGTTTCAGTCCATCCATCAAGATGACTTATTCACTGAATCTCAGTATGTGGCCCGTGTTTTCTGAAAATGTAGATAGATACCATAGATGCACCATAGACAGACACTGGAATAGCCTTGAAAAATGCTGCAAAATCCCTCCCCCTCCTCAAATTGTATCTTCAGTGCTATGAGGAAGAGGAATGAGGCATTTCTACAGGTACTGAAAGAACTGGAGAGGGCAAGAAATTCTGCCCTTCGGTTCAAGTCTTTGAAGAAAATTAAGTAATGGTTTTTCAGAGAAGGAAAAATAATGATGGGTCAGGATAGCTAGATTATATCAGAATTCTCACATGCAGTCAGTGAAGGCATTAGGCAAGGGTGTCAAACCTGTTTGCATCATGGGCCATATCGTGACATCGCGGGCCATATTTTGATGTATCAGGATTTTTTTTGCCTTTGTGGACTTGGGTGAGCATGGCCCGGGCAGGACCTGCGCGGGGCCGTATCCGGCTCGCGGGTTGCCAGTTTGATGGCTGTTTCAGAATCCTATATTAATACTATAATATTAATATTATAACATTTCAACACTAATGCTTCGTTAAAAATGTCTTCTGCAATTTTCTTCCTTAACTTAAATGGGGAGGGGCTGCTTTCAAGTTTTCTTTCAGAGGAAAAGAAAGATTTGGTGAAGTCACAAGCCACCTTAAGGTCTTCATAAGTATCCTGCCACAAATCTCTCACTTCTCTTCCAAAGAAAAGTCATCTAGACTTACAGCAGTTGTGTTGTTGTGTCTCCTGCCGTTTTCCATCTCTGTTCAAGCATACCTTTCTGAGCTATGGTCATTTCATTTCTGCCCATTGGGAACAGCTTTTTGAGTGAAACTTCAGGGAGGTCAGAGCTTCATTTAAGCTTCTTAGCACATCACAGAGAGAGTGAGCTAGTTGTTGCCTTCTCTTTACATAAACAGCTTCAAAGGAATCTCAGAATAACAATGAAGGAGATTAGGAATTGAAGAACTGAGAGTTCACAGCTAGACCTAAGCAAGGAAGCAAACAAACAAACAAAGACTATTGGTGGATTTTGGATTTGCATCCATTACAATAGCTTTGGATTTGGACAAGCTCAGTGGTCTATGCTTTGAGGATATATATATATTTTTGTGGGGGGGGGGGGGGATTTAGTTTTTCTTCCCCTTCCTCATTACCCTTCAAATTAGGAGAAATAATAGGATGGTGTAATTTGGATTCCAGCATTTAGCAGGAAACTGGACTTAGTGCCTTCCACGATTTCATAGAAGCATGGGGTGGGGAGATTCCCCTCACTATTCTGCATAAAGTAAACTAAAGGGGAATATCTGTAGCTCAGGGTTAGCTCAGGGTTGAAATGAAAGCTCCTTGGTGCTCTCTGAGCTTGATTGTTTTCTTGCAGACTTTCATTACCCAAGCTAGGTAACATCATCACTGCACTGATAATGTTACCTGGTTTAGGTAATGAAATGTATGCAAGAAAACAACCAACCTCAGAGAGCACCAAGGACTCCTCATAAAATAATCCTACAAACATAAGAGAATTTGAAGATTAGACCTTAATTGTAAATACTTGACTGATTGTAATAGATCTATACCAAATAAAAATGAATCACATTAATATTTTACAATCTCCTTTTGGATTAAATGAATGCACACCCTTAATTTCCACTTGCTGAATTGTTGTATCCCTGCAAAAAGCTTGGCAAGATTTGGCATCTGGCTGGCTATGTGACTAATGTGACTTATTTCTAATGATGATAATAAAAATATTTATTTATTTATTTATTTATTTAATTATTTATTTAATTGGATTTATATGCCCCCCTTCTCCCTGAGGACTCCGGGCAGCTCACAAGCAATAAAAACAACAATACAGTACAAACTTTTAAAACTGTATTAAATTTCATTAAATCCAATAAATAATTTAAAAGTGGGAGAACAAATTTAAAATTGGGATCAA
>JANHGC010004999.1:31858-45706 GCA_027560395.1 Boaedon fuliginosus | reverse complement strand
GGAGGATAAGAAAGTAGCAAACAGCAGCAGCCCCAAGCAGCTTGGCCCAGCCTTGCTTTCAGAGAGAGAAAGAGACAGAGAGAGAGAGAGAGAGGGAGAATGCATGCACTCCATGGGCCACCAAAATTTTCTCATGGACCACCAGTGGCCCACGGCCCACTGTTGGGGACCGATATTCTAGAGGATCAAAAGAACGCAAAGTTTGTATGGGAGGAAGAGAGTCAAAACAGCCTGTCCCAGGAGTTCTCCAAATATATGTTTAATGGTGTAAGTAGGATACTTTAGTTTGGCAAGGGTTTCCCTATAGGTGAAAAACAATGCAGGAAACTGCTTAGAAGAACCTCAGCATGTCCTTCTTGGCTTTAGAGCCGACATCAGTACATAGTACAGTAAATTCTCACTACACAATGATTCACAAACAGACCAATCCCATTAGCCTACAAGCATAGTAGTTTGTATGAATGCATCCATAGAGTTGGAAGAGGAGTTGTAGTCCACTGCATGCATGGTGACATGTTGAAACCCTTTCTACTTTCCAATTCCTCTTTATGATCCCTTGGGATTATCCAAATCCTACATCAAGATCTTGACCCCCAAATCTTGACCCCCAAATTTTCTTTCTTTCTTTTTCCTATTCTCCCCTATTGGCTTTTGAGATTTGCAAGACATTTTTTTTGTTTGTTTATACTGTTTACATGGCTGCTGGTCTCAAACAGTGCCCATTGAAAACGTAAGTACTAGTCTCATCAGTGGTGTCTGTGGAGAGTGGGAAAGAGATGATCAAAACAAGCAAGATGGCAGTTAACATAAATGCACATTCAAAACCACATTTAACAATCCGAATCAAACCAATGATTCAGACTGATTCAGTTCAGTTGTTATATCCAAAGCATTTCAATTATCCAAATCAAGCTAAATTAGTTTGAATCCATTCAAAAACACTAAAAACACTTGTGCCTGTGAATGAAGGTTATTCAAACTTGTCCAGACTAAGTCAGATATTCGCATAGAATTCATTCTCAGTAATTTATTTTAGGGGAATAAGATTCCTTTAAAATGATTGATTCCTGAATCTATAAAGCCTGCCACAATTATTTCTCTTCCATTTGTGACATGTCCTCTACAGTGCCATCTTGTGTTGAAATGTCAGGCCATTTTTCTTCTTTCTTTTTAAAGCAAATTAATGATGAAACTCACAAAAATGTCCTAGAACCAAGTACTTCTGACATCGTCATATATCTGATAAAGGGCCAAATATAATGAATTGATGAATTAAAACATGGTATATAAGAAAGAAGGGGCAGCATGGTGGCTCAGCAGTTAAGATGTTGACTTGTCAGCTGGAAAGCCGCCCGCCCGGGTTCAAGACCCAAGCACCATGCGACAGGGTTAGTTCCTGCCCTTGCGCCAGCATCTGCCAGCATAGCAGTTGGAAAGCATGGAAAGTAGATAAATAGATGCAACTAGGGTGGGAAGGTAACAGCACTCCATGATGTCATGCTGGCCCCATGGCCATGGAAATGTCTTCGGATAGTGCTGGTTTAATGGCCCTTGAAACAAGAGACGAGACCTCCCCCTTGAGTTAGGAATGCAAGAATAATGCATTCAGTTTATAAAAAAGATGTTGAGACTCAAGAAAGAGTGCAGAGAAGAGCAACAAAGGTGATTAAGGGACTGTAGGCTAAAACATACGAAGAATGGTTGCAGGGACTGGGTCTAGGCTAGTGAAGAGAAGGACCAGGGGAGACACAATAGCAGTGTTCCAATATTTGAGGGGTTGCCACAGAGGAGGGTGTCAACTTATTTTCCAAAGCACCTGAAGGCCGTACAAGGAATAATGGATGGAAACTAATCAAGGAGATATTCAACCTAGAAATAGCTTATATCGCGCTATGGCTTATTTGCTTCTTTTGAACAGCTGAGGCGCAGCAGAGCTGAAAAACAGATGATCCGTGCTGCCATGCCCATCAACTGCTTTTTGGCCCTAATGTGACGTGCAAGCAAGCAAACCGGTTGTTAGACCGGTAAGAACCCACCCCTGGACTGGACAGTCTCCTACTTGAGCAGGGGGTTGGACTAGATGACCTACAAGGTCCTTTCCAACTCTGTTATTCTCTTCTATGTAAAAATGACTAGCAGAATAAAATCCACAGGGATTCCTTTACCTTTTTTACTTTTAAGTTCAAAAGCTGATTAAAACTACAGGTCGTTGCCTCTGACAAAAAATGTGATTTATTTTACTGACAATAATCACTGTTTTCAGCTGGCACAAACTGGTGTTTGGTTCACCACCATTAAATGGTGGCTGCCTCTTTCGTTATATTTTTTTCTTATTCCTGGACTCACACACACACACACACACACACACACACACACACGCCGCCCAATCATCTTTACTGCCCTGCACTGAACCAGTACTATTTCAGCTATATCCTTCTTTTAGAAGCTCAGTTTCCCCAAATTCTCTTCAACAAGAATGAATTGGGTCTGACCTTCAGCTCCTTTTTTACCCTTAAAATTTCTGTTTATTGTAGACAGCACCTCTGGAGGGCAAATAGCCCTGATGGGCAGGGACAACGAGAAGGATCTTTAATAGATGCAGGGGAACCAATCTTATTCTGATTTGGTTCCATGGCTCCCTTTTCTCATCGTACGTGACTTGCTTTTTTAAACTGTGCTATACAAAAAGCATGCGGCTTCCCTGGTCCTTTGCACAGACTTTTGTGGGATGAAATGTAATACATAGGAGGAGAATACCAATGCAAAGCATTTAAGATCTGAGTGAACTCTCTTTTGCTTCTGTTTCCTACTTCCCAAAGTTGCATCTGGGCTGCGTTTGTTTGTTTTGGTTAAACTATCTCCACTCCTAAGGGTTCTTCAGAGGCCGAAGAGAAGGCAAAATTCAGTGTTTCCTCTGAATTCATTGCCAGGGGCTCTTATGCGCTCAGGTTGTTTTATGGTGCCTTTGCCATAATGATGTTATAGGTTGGAACTGCAGTTTTCTTGTAGGCCCCGTATGCGGTTTTTGTGCCTTACTTTTCTGTATCATAGCAATTTGGGCAGACAGAAATAGGGTGTAATTTTCATTTTGTTTTATTTGGCATTCTGCTTTGATTTAAAGGGAACTCGGATGCACAGCATATCTCTGGGATCTGTTTAACCTTGTCTGAGTCTCCTAGAAGGAGGAACTTTCAAAAGTTGAATTCTAGATTATCATAAATCAATTATATTTCTTGCCTGCCTTTAAAAACATACATATATAATCCTAAAGCAGAGTACTTTAGTTATGCAGTTTTCAGACTGAGAGAGGAATGATTATCTCCTAAATAAAATACATTGAATTGTAACTTCCATTTTCTGTGGGTATGGCTGAAGTGTCAACTAAGTAAATCAAATTCCTTTCTGACACCTACCCCAAGAAAAGACAAAATAAAAGTGGCTGAACTATTGTTTCATTAGCAGAATCCTTTCATAAACATTTCTATCCAGCTAAGAAAATCTGAAAAGGAAAAACAACACCGAAGAGACATTCTAATTTGGTAGCAGAGCAGGCAAAATAAATTACTTTTTATACAAATTATTGCCTTATTTAGTTATGGCCATACCTTGTGGCATAGTGTATGTAATGTTTACTGTGCAAACACCCTTATATACCCTGTTTCCCCTGAAAATACGATATCCCCTGAAATAAGACCTAGCTTGATTTTACACATGCACCCAATATATGTGTACCCCTAACTAATAGGTTAGTCAGTGGATGGCATCCCATGAAAATAAGACCTGGTGCCTTTTTTGGTTGCAAAAAATAATAATAATAAGACAGGGTATTATTTTCAGGGAAACACAGTATTTGTCTGTGAGGCCCACTTCTGCCACTTTCTCTTCAACTTTTGCTCATTCACTGGCCTGGAATGAAATTTCAGGTTTGTTCAGCTGAATGTACTAAGAATAATTCCTTACAATCAGGAACTTTTTCGTCATTAGGATTCACAACTGCAGAAAGATTTCTAAGCGAACTTAGCTGATCTAAGTTCAGATCTCTCTTCAAACGTTCATATTTTATCCTTAAATGTCACCAAGGAGAATTGGGATGCTTTGAGTACGGTTTTCTACACGGCTTCATATTTTTCACATCTTTACAACAAATGTGTTAAGAAAGCAGTATTGTGAGAGATGCAGGCCATAAAACCCATGGGCTCCTCCTGGCAATGACCTATTTTGTTGCTTTTACAGCCCCACAAATGAAGGGGGCTGAATATTATAATTGCTATTGCTTTCCTTTTCCTTACTGAATATTTGGAGTTGTTAAGTCACCAATTTTTATCTTTAAACAGTCTCCCTAAATCTCCCCCTCCAAAAGTGGGGAGGAAGGCAAAAATGTAATTCTTGATGATATTATGGCAATCTATTTACAGCCCACAGCTGGAGTTTGATTCCACAGTGCAGCCTCCAGGTTACTCACCTTTGAGAGCAATTACATCAACCATCACTAAAAATAAACCTTCCCTGTTTCATTGTGTGAAATTGTAGCCCTGTATTTTAACCATTTTCTTGGTCACCAAAAATAATTACTTTAAGGCAGGTAAAATTTGGGAGGGGGTAGGGAAAGAGAGAGAGAGAGATGAACAATCAGGAATTTCAAAGGTGGTTGATGTGACCAAAAATGAACAGATCCTGGCCAACCTATTGAAGCTACAACCGGCAATAACCTTGCCTCTCTCCCATGCATACTATACTGGACACAAAGACATAAACAGACATACAGTCACATATAACCAAATATGGATATAATCCTTCACAAAAACTCATATACTTGTTCACACACACTTTTTTTTTACAAGGATATGTTCAGATGAGTAAAACTTCAGTACATGCCATTATCCCAACTGCATACACCTGGGCAAGCCCACCCAAAGGCTGTTTGGTGGCTTGATTGGAGCATGTTAAAGAAAGCAAGGAAGGTGCTGAGGGTGTAGGGCAGGCCTGTCAAACTGGCAGCCTGCAGGCCGGATACGTCACGCACAGCCCACACCCATCCTGGCTCTGCAAAGGCAAAAAACATGATGCATCATGTGACACGATCGAGTTTGACACCCGTGGTGTAGGTGGTGGAGAGTCTCCCTTGAGCACCTTTCTTAGGCAAATCAAACTTGTATTAGTTTGTCCAACTGTGTGGCAGTCCATGTGGGAGCATAAGAATTTGGTTATTGGAAATAAAAGAAATAGTTTGGAATAGTGGTTTATGTACACACAGTATCTGTCTGAATGGAAAGTCTCCATAGATTAAGTATATCCCATAGGCTGCAAGGTAATTGCAGGTGGTATAATGTCCTATGAGAACTAGTTCTGCCTATCTAGCAAGGCAGCTATGTATAGCTGTTCTTCAGTATATTGTGCAAAGTTGGACCTAGAATGTATAGGAGCTGTACAGCCAGGGAAAGAATAATGCTGTCCAGGGTCGTAAAGACTGCGGAGAGAATAATTGGGTGTACTCTTCCCACTTTAGATCAAACCTATGCCTCCAGTTGTTATAAGAAAGCTGTAGAGATTGTGCAGGATCACACGCACCCCAGAAATTATCTCTTTCAGCTTCTGCCTTCTAGAAGGAGGTACAGGGTCATAAAGACCAGGACCAGCCGCTTGAGAAATAGCTTCTACCCAAAAGTGGTTTTGGCTTTGAATGCAGCGGAATGCAGTTTCTGAGGGAACTTCTGTATTTAATTTTTAGAGTTTTTAGAGTTTTTCAGGGGCTTAATGTAATACACATAATGTGTATATGTGGGGTGGGGAGTATGTTGACATATATTTTTGTATAGTTATATTTTGCTAGGTTTTGTAAAGTTGATGTTGCTGATGTAGATTCTTCAATCTCTTTTTTTTGTAGAGGACAATGACAATAAAGATTTATCATATCGAATTGGGAATAGGACCACTTGGTATTAAAATACCATGTTCTACATCTCACTGTAACCTTTCCCTAAAATATTGTGAATCTCGGTGCCTATTTTGTCTTCCATGCTTGTAAAACACACTGGATTCATTTCCCTATTAAGTGGACAGCTCTCTAGTTGACAACTTCAAGACTGAACCACTGAAGTGGATCAGTCAAACTTTCCTAAAATGTGCCCACAAGAGAACCAGTGAAGTTATTATACAGTATTTCATTTGGTCTAGAGTGCCATGGTACAGTGAATTAGATAGTGTTAGGCTTCATCTGCTGCCTAATTCAATGTAACATAGCAGATGAGATATATCAAATGAGCAATGCTGAATTGGACTTCAAAGATAATGGATCTTCTAAAACCATCACTGCAAAAATATTTCAAGACTTGTAATCATCATATAATCACTGAGACTGCAAGTAGAGGAAGAGGAAAAGGATAATGTTCTAAACAAAATGGATGGAAAAGTTGTTCATACAAGTGCATGGCCAGTGAAGCATATTTTTAAAAGAAAAAAAAGCAAATTTCTTCTATATTTTTTTGGTATTTCCTAAGGTGCTAAGCACAAACTATTGTTTAGCTTTCATTTCTTTAGAAAAAAAAATAACCCAAAAAGCAAAGTTTCACTGGTTATATCTGTAATGTGAAAACATAGAAAACATCATGATGATAGACTATTCAGTTCTCTATATAAATATAATACAGTTCTTTAAAAAAAAAAGGAAGATAAATGAGATCAGCAGCAGTAGCCCATCCTGAGCTCAGCAGGATTATCTGTGTCCCTGTTTTACTTTGCAGATAAAGCAAAGTGTGTCTCTGTGTGTTAAAGATTCTTAAAATGGCATTTTTTGAAAATCACATAGGGGTAGCTGAAATTCATTTTGATTTGAAAAATGTTAGTAGAATTGATGGGGAATGCGCTTCCAGTATCACAAAGAATGACTTCCAACTCAAAAGTTGGAACTGTACTTCTGTATGCAAAAAGTAGAATTTTGTCCTACATAAACTTGGTTTTATTGGATCCTAGCAGTCTTTCTGGCTATGATTGTGTCTTTTTGATTAGTTTTGTGTAGCAACAACAGTGAAAGTCGTAGATGAAGTTTACATTTATTCTAAACTTCAGCCTGAGGTGGCCTTTACTGACAATAGGAACCTGACAGGTTCTGCATTTCCCAATGTTCCTGATGCCAAGAGTGTTCCTCAGAAAAGTATTTGTGCCTATTAGAGTCTTATAGGATTCCCAGAGGTCTTCCCTTCCAAGCATGAGCTTGGAAGCAAATAATGTCAGGAAAAGCAACTTCATTTATTTATAAGATTATCCTTCCATTTCTTTTGTCATTAGTCTTTATTAATGAGTCAGAGAAGAGAGAACTTTGTGTTTAGTCATTCCCATAATTATGGGAGAAGGAAACTGTGTTCTCTAACTTTGCTCCTACAACCTTGACCCAGTGGTTAGGATGGCAAATGTCTAAAACAGAGAGCCTGCACTATCTGTTTAGGGTTCCTAGAAATTAAATGTTACCAGAAGCACAAACTGAAGTAGTAAACTGCTTGCTCAGATTTCCACCCTCTTAAATTTTTAGAAGACAGCAATGAAGGCACAAGAAAGGCATGCGTAAGGCCATCTGATACAAGCCTTTATCCCCTATTCACATGATGAAATAAAATGGGAGAAGCCCAAAGACAGAGATTTAGTTTATGTATGTACTCTGCTCAGATCTGCCGTACAATCTTGCAAACATTTTTGTGAATTTATTTGCACAATAGGCTTTGAGTTTTATATCTTATTCTCAAAAACTCTCTTGAAACTGTTTTTGAATGTACCTTGTTGCTGGTGTAGAGGTAAGGATACTCTTTCTAGTAGTTGCTGGGGAAGAATTACATGTTTTCCCAAACCTTGAATATTTTTTCACATGGAATTAGTACACACGCACACACACACACACACACGGCAGTTCTACACATGTACAGGATATCAGTTCCTTCATTCGGATTACATCACCCAGAGTCCCAATTAGACTTCTGACAAGTTCTAGGAACTCTAATCTCAATATGGGTAGAATGTTATGGTTGGTGAAGATTGCTAAATATAAGAATAACCATTTTTTCCCCTTTGCTTCTAGCCAACTGTCTGTGAACGGGAACTGTGTGTGTTTGCTTTCCAAACCCTAGGTGTGATGAATGAAGCCGCAGATGAAATTGCAACAGGGGCTCAGGTAAAATTCAAATAATTTACTTGTACAAGAATGAATTCTTTTATGGAGAAAATTCAGTTAACATCCAAATTTGTATATCATTTTGTTTCATTTTATTGTCTCTTGATTAGTATAAAATATTCATGGTACTTTTGATTTTACAGGATAGCTGGTGCTTTTCAAAAACACCAAACGTTTGTGATAACAGCAGATGAAAATGAGAGTAAAGCAACTTCTCATGTATTTTGTCAGTATTAGATAATCCATATTAGATGACATGATTACAGGTCATAAGTTGTGATGGTCATAAAGCAGGTCATCTTATTATGACCTATTTTGTGAATGTTGTTAAGCAAACACCGTAGTTGTTAAGCGAACCGATTGTCTACAATGGGGAATTTTGCTGAAGAGCAGAAGTAAATGCCAGTTTTCTGCAAAAATGGTATAAATCACAGTCAAGTGACCACAGGATGCTGCAAATATTTATTTATTTTATTTTATTTTATTTATTACATTTTTATGCCACCCAACTCCCGAAGGACTCTTGGTGGCTTACAACAGAGATAGCAACAGCACTCAGATGTTATATACTGCTTATCAGGGCTTTACAACACTCCCCAACCCATAAATGTGGAGCACTATGGGGAATGGCTATCAAAGCCTGGCTATCAGAACTTAGGAACTGGTTTGTAAGTACCTTTTGCAGAGGGTTCAGGTCTGGAGTAGCTTTGGCTGGTTGCAAGTCAAAGACTACCTTGTATGTATAGATTAGGGCTATGCAGCAATTCAGTCTCCAAAAGGTACTACAAAGGGCATGTAGCACTTACCTGCACTGCCTGGAAGCATCTGTGCTTTCCTGAGCTGCTGAATGATCCTGGAAAATGACCCAGCTACTGTAAGGCATTGCAATCAAGCTTTCCATTCGTATTCTTTTTGTTCAGCAAAGCATTTTCTGGAGATCACTGTACTACACACTCTTAACATGTCAGAACTTTATTCTAAAAATATTCCATCCAATCTTCCCTTTGCAACACCACACAGAAACTTCTTCATTCCTCCCTGTGCTAGTTCTTCCACATCTTTAATTCTCCAAAGCCAAGTTTGTCAAGGAATCAAAAGTATGTAGGTAGGCATATTTCAGTTGAGTAAGCTTTAGGACAACCTCAACCTAAGCTGATGGCAGGAATAAGAAATCAGTTTCTTTCTAGGGCTGCTCTTACCACAATTCCCACCAATGGGAATTAGACCCTGGTAAGGGCTGCAAGTTCCACGCTACTGCCTCCTAGCAATGATATTATGGCTAGACAGATACTTGTGTATCCTTGTCTTGTGGATAGGAGGAGCAATTAATCCTATGTCCAAATTCACTGAACCACACTTGCTCACTGGCATTAAGATTGCCCATTCATGCCAAGTGTGAGAAAAGGAGAGAAGGGAAGGCAGCCTAAATATATTTTGCTCCCTGATGTTTCTTTCTCACTGCCCTTTTTGAAAGAATCCTCTTTTTTATTTCCCTCCAGAGGACTGAATATAAAGATTTCAGAACTAACCTTGGCATGAGTCAGAGCTCATCTGGGGCTGTAGGAGGAATCAGAGGGTTGCATTAATCAAATCCCTTTTTTTTTTAATGTTCTCCCTGAATGAATCATTTTAAATCAAAGAAGTATTATCAGAAAGATGGAAGGGCTGCGAAATATATAATTTCTTTCACAGCACTCCATTAAGTAAAAATATGTTTACTACTTAAAAGTGTTTGAATAGTTGTTGAATGGTCCTTTTAAGGTGTTTCTGTGCTACAGTAAATATCACATTTTAAAATGTAATCTTTGTTCCTAGATTATTGCTGATTTTCTTAATTATTTCAGAAATAAATAATTTGCATTTGCATTCTGAAATATTCAAAATTGTTTGTTCAGGATTTTATCATAGACTCCAACAAAGATGAGTCCAATAATGTTAAAGGGAATACTTTTAACATTGTTCTTTTTAAAGGCAGTGAATATCAGAAACATGGCTACAGTCTGAACATTTGTAAAGTAAATCAGATGCTTTTTCAGTGGAATGTGTTTTTCCAATCCATTATCAAATGATGCATTAGGGTGTTGCTCATAGGCAGTTGACAGATTGTGTAGCTGAAGGTCAGGCACTAGTTTGTTTCATGAAATGAAATCAAATGAATAACAAAACACCAGAAAATTGTCAATCAGGCAAAACAAAGGCAAATAAGGGGTTAGACACCAGGAGAGCAGCTAATACTTTTGAAGATCGGGAGTTTGGAGAACAGAAACAAAGACATGGATTTCTGCAGCACTGTTCTTCCCAGGACTAATCCAGTTCTGTCAGGCTTCTTATGTCCAACCGTCATGGGGAAAATTCATGTGTTTCTGGCTCATGCTTTTTTCTGGAAGTAGTTTGTCCAGAACTAGAAATGATTTGTAGTATTCTTGTTAAATTCTGCCCCCCATTTTGAAGGCACAATATATTTAGGACTGCTCACTTAACTTACACTAAAGAAATTAGAAAAGCTCAAACCAACTCCTGGGCTCCCAATCCAACAGATAGGAAAAGTATTGTATCACTCCCACATGCAACATCTGGCACATGGTTTGTTGCTTCAACACTGGAATTGAAGTTCTCAAATAGAGACTACAGTGCATCCTTGCTTAGAACTTTTCCCCACATTCCAGTCAATGTAGGTTCCTCCTATTCATCCATTGGTGATCCAGCATTGTCTTCCGAAAACCCATCTGAATACTTGGGAGAAAAGTAATAAATTATTATAAGCTCTATGTAGCTCTCAAATCTTAATTAGCGTTATCATTTTTTGAGAAAGGGGGAGGCATAAGAACAAGAAAAAATAGGACTTTTCTGGTGAAAAGATGACATTAGTACATATAAGTTCTCATAGTTATCCACTGAGATTGCTTTTTTGACATTTTTTAATATTTGCCTTCCCCAACAGCGCACCTTCCAGATGTAGGGCCTTCAGCTCCCATTGTCCTCTAGCCTAGTCTAGTTCTGGGAGTTGAAATCAAAATATCTGGAGAATGCTAACACTGAGCAACAATATGTGTTTTAACTCTTTCTGACTTCTCATGCAGAAAGTTTTACTGTGATCTTGTGGGGCAAAAGATTCACTTATTCCATTTTATGATTGCTGCGTAGGAAAAAGCAAAGTCACCTGAACAGAAAGATGAGTAGCATATTGCAAAATTAACTGTAGACCAAAACTATTATTCACACCCTCTCAATATATGCAATTTTTATGAGCTTCAGATTTCCTCACTGAGCAATATATGAAAAAAAGCAAAGTTCAAAGAAAATAATATTAGGAAATCTGCATCCTTTTTATCACTAAAACACAAAGGTTGAAATTGCCTGATTTATTTTAGAGGTTTCTGTGGGACTAAAACCCTCCATTTTACCATTTAACCCTCTTCCCTACCAAATACTGCTAAGAGCAAAAGGGAGAAAATGACTGGTTTAAAGCACTTTAGGGGATACACGTGGAAAGCAATGGAGAAGATAAAAAGCCCAATTTTACAGATTACCCATTTTTGCTTAGGCTATCTGGAAAGCACCCAACTGAAGATGGTTGGTTAATTAATTTTGTTAGCACCTGCATCATAGAAACAGCGTCACTGCTGTCTGGGAATCATTCCATAAATAAACATGCATCTGGGAAGACCAGAATCCTCTTACCTTCTTCACATCAAAGTATTTATTGAAGGTATAATGGTGCATATCAGATCAAATCTAAACCTACATGATGATGTGAGCCTTTCATTTCTCAGCCTTTAGAAAGCTGAAGGTCCTATCTATTTCTCAAAGTAGCCAGAGAGAGAATTAAAACAGTCTTTACATAAATACCAGGTTGTGAGGGTAGATAGTTGGTTCAGTGATGGACAGGCTTTCTCTCCAATCAGTATTATCATTTATCATCCCAGTCAGAATGGCCTGGGAAAGGAATGATTTCATGTAAGCAAGAGGGAAGAGATGGATTGCTTGGTCATTTGTGTCATGTCATTGCTCAATCTCTTATCCTGAACAATTGTGTGATGGGGCTTTGCAAGATGCATTGACTGCTGATCTGATATAGCAAATTCATTTCTCAGGGCTGTAGTTTACCCACTAGATAAATTCAATTAATATGTACAGCAACATGTATTATAATGAAAGGGACAAGACTGACTTATGTTCTCTCACCTTTATTTCTGTTGGCTTTAGAAATATTGCAAAAAAGAAAAAGTCAAGAGAATAAAATTGGCAAATCAAAAATAAAACTTAAATTATATGCGGATGGTGTTGTTCTCAAGAGCTACCCATCCAAAGATTTTTTTAGAATCAATAATGGAGCATATACAGAAATGGATTGGAACATCAATAAAAAAACAAGGCTTAAATGATAGCATGGAATTTACCTGAAGAAGAAAAGCAACATTTGCAGAAAACAACAAGATTCATTATCTTTGTTAAACCAATTAAATACTTGGAAAATTATTTAACAAAATATAATGACAACTAATTCAAGAGAAAATATTAACAGACTTGGAAAAATACAATGGCAGATATCTTTAGACAGAAGTTAAGCTTGTTCAAATTAGGAAGAATATAGTCAGCAAAAATGAATAGTTTTTTACATTTTTCATATGATTCCAGTAAGAATTGGGAAAAAAAAGATATTAAATGAATGGTCAAGGACAACTAACTTTATTTGAGGCATGCAAAATAATTTTGGTAGGATATAAACACAAATATTTAATATATAAGAGATGACTTCATCATAAGTAATACACCAAAAATATGGGATGAAAGTAGAAGATTAAGTCCAATTTACGTTCCCTTGCTTAAATGCTATAGAATTTAGTCAGTGAAGAGATAATAATTTATGTAAAGAGTAAGATTAAAACTAAGGTGAAATTTTTCAAGACAGTTTATATAGAACATTCAGAAATTAATTGGTTTCAGTACCTTTAAATAAGTAGTATAGTTTTTTTAAAAAAAATCACAAAAACAAGGTGGAATGCTCAGGAATTTGGACAAATTTGAAAAACATATAGCACAAAATTCCAAGCATCTGTTGTGACTTAACTTGTTTTGAAATATGTTCAAATCAAAAACAGTGATTAAATTGATGCAGAATTTAAAGAGGTCAATTGATATGCAACAGTGGGAATACCAATGGAAAATAAATACCAAATTCACAGAATTATTACATTCAGAAGAAGACGGGTACAGGCTGTTTTTATTTGGCGTATTAATCCTTCAGTGATTCCAACAATAAAAAACTCATATTAAAAAAAAGCCATTATTTTTTCACACATGCTGGCTACCTGCAGTAGATGGAAGCTGCTATAGAGAACATCCAACTTTGGCCCATTTCCCACGATAACTCCCATGTATGAGACCATGTCTAAGCAAGTATTCCCTGGTTATCTGAATAGGATAGGCAAAATATACTGGGGAAAGATATTCCCCAAAATTTCAGGGCTCCAGCCACAGGGGATTTAGTAGCTAGCAAGCAGCATCTTGAATTACACTTAGAAACTTACTGCTAAACTGTGCATCTCATGTAGCATTGGTTTAACCTGCCATAGTAATACTGTAACTGACCTCTGAGCACAAAGGCAGTGCATTCCAGACCAACAGAAATTTGTAGATAATATTCAAAGGCAACCTCATGTAGTCTGCAAGTGTATTAGTATCTGTTA
>JANHGC010004999.1:20139-31758 GCA_027560395.1 Boaedon fuliginosus | reverse complement strand
GTATCTGTTAAGATAAAACAATTTTTTAAATGAAATTATTATTAAAAGGCAGCAATAGTATCAAGCATATTTAAGAATTTATGTTAAGGTCTGGAATAATGATTTTATGGGAAATTTTGCTATTGTTTTTTTTTTTAATTACCATTTAAAAAAGCAGCTCTCTATATCTCTTACACCTATTAATTTTAGCCTAATTAATTTTTCACACATTATGGATTTTATAAGGTTTCCATCCATTTTGATTGGACAAAAACATTTTAGTCATATATATTTCCTGTGCTTGACTGTGGGAGAACTGAATGTTTTTCCCAATTTCACTTCAGGTCTGAGTACAGGTAGCCCTCAACTTACAACAGTTCATTTAGTGACCGTTTGAAGTTACAACGGCACTGAAAAAAGTGACTTATGACCGTTTTTCACACTTGCGACCATTGCAGTATCCCTGTGGTTACATGATTTACATTTGGATGCTTGACAACCGACTCACATTTATGACGGTTGCAGTGTCCCAGAGTCATGTGATCCCGTTTTTTGACCTCTTGACAAGCAAAGTCAATGGGGAAGCCAGATTCACTTAACAACCATGTGACTAATTTAAGATCTGCAGTGATTTACTGAACGAAGGTGGCGAGAAAAGTTGTAAAATTGGACAAAACTCACTTAACAAATTTCTCACTGAGTAACATTTGAACTCAATTAATTAGTTGTAAGTTGAGGACTATCTGTATTGAGTTGGTCTGGAATCTCTCTGGTGGGTTCAGTGAGTCCATTACTGGACACCAGATCTCAGATCAGGTGGCATTTCAACATTCACAGAGACCTTACATCCAATGCCATTCATGGAGTCACAATTCCATAAACAGAAGCTCCCATACTTTTAACCATATACACATGGACTCCACCAAAATTTGTCATGTGTACATGGAAGGAAAGAAAACCTGTAGGTATCCACCTTGTACATTTATGGAATGAATAATCTGAATCATTGAATGAATGTTCAGAACCAGCCTTTAATAATTTGAAGAAATAAATGTGTTGCTCACAGAAGAGAAGTCGTTCTAATAGAGGAGCCAAAGCAAATCCTGTAAAGTCAGACACTGCCCTGTTGCCACATCAATTGACACTCCTATTAAATTACTGTTAAAGTGGGTACATTACAGCACAATGGAGAACAGACCCAGAACTTCTATATAAATTGTCTCAGTCCTGCTGGTACAATTGTATTTGAAACCCTGTTAAATTTTAACAAGGTTCTGGTCCAGATCTGTTGGTGAATCCTTTATATATTTATTGTGGGTTGGGGGTGGAGAGTGTTCTTTTTGAACTTTCTTTTGTCTTTTCTTTTTTCTAGGTTGTAGACTTACTAGTATCTATGTGCCGTTCTGCATTAGAATCCCCAAGAAAAGTTGTCATTTTTGAGCCATATCCTTCAGTAGTAGATCCTAATGACTCTCAGATGCTAGCCTTTAATCCCAGGGTATGTATCATTTGAATTTGGAGGGGAGGGTGTGTTGATATGGACAAAGAACACTGCTTCCTTCCACATCCTTAGAAGATGACTGAGATCAAGGCTCAGATAAAAATTATATACCCTGTATGGTTACTTATAATAGCATCACTCCTTATGGAAACCGGTAGATTTAGGTGGTATCAATTTATTAATCAAATGTCATAAACAATTCACACATTGTGGCAAAGCTATAAAGTGGTTTGTTGATGAAACTAGACCTTTTCTGATTTGTATTAAGCCATCATTTACAGATCTCAGTAACTGGGTTCCTATAATACAGTAAACCAAAACCAGGGAAACCACATTATGGCTTAGTTCATTCTTATGTCTGTACTTTAAAATATCAAGAAAAGGCATTTGTAAGACATAAAATCTTTCTAACTAAAATTTCGTGGCAAAAATATGCCCTGTGTGTGAGCTATTTGAATGTTTTCAAACATATGTCTATAGTAATCTAGCTCTGAATAACTACAGTAATTAATTGCTGAAATAAATACTTTAAGATAGAGTTGGATACATGAAAAGGACTTTATACATACTCCCATTCATTTTTATTTCTAAACCAAACACATGTTATTTGTTACCACTGGTTTTAGTGCCCATTTTTTCCCAGTCTGGTTTTAGTTGTTTACACTAAGATTTCCATCAGCCCAAGTTCACATTACCAGTTGTTAGGAATAGTGTGAGTTTTAGTTCAAAACATCTGAATATCATCTGTTTGGGAGAGGCGGATAATCTTTAGATGTTTTGGGCTACAACAATTGGTTGATGGGCATACTGTGTGGATAGCAGGTTGAGTTTCAGATAGATTTTTGGTATACAATCAGTAATGGATTTTAAAGCATTGGAAAGTAGCAGTATCTCCACATGTGGTTTCAAACGATACCTTACTGCTTGTAGGGAGAGCAAGGTTGGGGAAATGTATCATCATTTGTCTGGGTAAATGATGCAATTGATGTGTTTGTTTCAGATATTGTGACAACAGTTGATACGAGTATGTCACTTGCATTATTTGCATGATGTCCTCTGTACAACAGTTTGATATAGTTAGGCTTGTAATGGTGTAGGGATTATAAACTTCATATTCTATATACAATTATAGATAATGGTTATGATAGCTAAAGTGACACTACAACCAATTATTTAGAAAATCCGTGGTCTTCCTTTCACAAGATATGTTCTATCAGGGAGTTTAGACAGCTATCACCTATGGATTCCTTGATTTGAATGCCTGCATACCGCAGAGGCTTGGATTCAGGAACTAAATGGATCTTTCCAATTCTGTGATTATAAGAGATATATCTGAAAGTCAGTATACTTTAAAACAGGCAATGGGGAAAAGTAATCTTTCATTTCTTTCACCATAGAAGAAGAATTATGACCGGGTCATGAAAGCACTGGATAGCATTACTTCCATAAGAGAAATGACGCAGGTAGGCAAAATAAATAAGTAAATGAATTGTTGTGCTCTAAATTGTTATTACATGATACCTGTTGTTGTTTTTTTAGTTTTTAGCATTGTGTGGTGGTTTTACTAGAGCGATGCATGATAGGAAAGCCTATCAAAATAATCTTTGTGTAGATAACAAGTTGCAAGATAAAATCAGTGAAACAGAACATGGACAGATCATGCTTGAAGGTTGCCATTGATATCCTATGCCATTACAAGGAACTTTTCATTCAAAATAGAGGCAGGACTGCCTGTGGGTAAATAGATGGTTTCGCTGTCTGGGGAATACAGCACTGACCAGCAGCCCCTTCCTACATTTTTGTGTGTTTATTTCTTGATTCGTGTGCATTCTTAGGAACCAACCAAAGCAAACTGCCAAGGGAAAAACACAGATTTGTGACAATTTGCTACGATGATGCTGGTGGTTTTGCAAATAAAAGCTTGTCCACTTAAGTGAAACAGAAGAGCATTTGGAGATGGAAGAGGGTTACATTGTGACTCTACCGAAAGTTCTGCCGAAGCTAAATTTGATGTGTCTCTTCAGATTGGGCAATCAAAATGATGTACGAAAATGTGGTGACATTCACTCAAGGTTTAAAATTGGGTCACAGTACATATCTGTGAACGTGCAGATTTATCGGTCCTTCTTTCCAGGGTAAACCCAATTCCCTAAGAAAGCACCCTTCTGAATACAGGAGCTTACAGCTCAGGAGCTGCAAGGGGATGGACAATATTTTGAAAATTAGAGGAAGAGGCACATTCCTTGAACAGGATATTTGAGTTGGAACAAGAAGAAACTTTATAAGTTTGTTGGTACTAAAGAAGCTATGCCAGAAAATTCTTCTTCCCAATGTGATAAATTTTTCTTCTCTCTCTGCCTCCCCATCCCCAGTTTACCCTATTCAGGGACACACTAAACAGCATTTTAGAGGATTTTGAGATAGCATTATTTGTGACACTTACAAAGATGTATACCTGGATAGAACGTATTGTATTTTATTGATCCTTGCGTTTTGGCACCAGTTTTTAAGAAGTATATATTAGCTGCTTGGAAAGCATTCTATGTAAAACTGCTGTGAATAGTCTCCACAATGCACCAATTTATCTTCAAGTACAACCATGGTTTTAGCTGTTTATGAGCAACATTAGGCGTCTCTTTCTTGTTTCAGCACAGATAGGACAAAGAGATAATCAACATCTGATCTTAAACTAACAAAGGGTTTTCACCATCTGAGGATATCTTTGTCAGATTTTAACTGAGGAATGGGGATACTACTTTGGAAAAAAACCAGGATCAAGCAAGCTATGTTTAACCAAGCAATTATTCTTCTCAGTTTGTATCTAACAAATAAGTCTTTTTACTATGAAATAGAAAGCAAAAACCTCTGACCTCATGGCCACCTAGGAGGAAGAACAGACTTGAGGACATGCAACCTTGTGCTCATGAAAACATAAGGTGCATTAATTATATTGACTGGCAAACATTGCAGTCATGTCAACATTTATTACATCAAATGTTTCTCTTCAAGTAATCATGCTTTGTTTATTATCAGTAGTATCTCTATTTTTTATTAAAGCTTTTGTGAAGGGATATCAGTCAGTTAAACTGTAAAATGTGGTCTTTTTGCAAAGATTAATAAAGTGAGAAAGTCATGGGATATCACTGTGAACAAATCACTGTAATGGGCTTCTCAAGGAGGATCTTTAATCATTATTACATTCAATAATGTAATTTTTAAAATGAAGTCATATTTCACTGACGTTTGTGGATAAGTGTGAATTATACTCATAAGAGGCACAGTGAAGATCAAATTTCAACTCAAAAGCTCCTCTCGCACAAGCAGCAGGCACATGAGCAGAACGAGGTTGTGCTTGCCCGCAAAGCTCCCATCGCATGAGGGGCAGGTACTGGCATGCAAAGCTCCATTCACGGGAGTGGAGCTTCGTGTTTGAGCGCTTTCCACTCGTACAGGTGGAGTTTTATGCATACATGCTTGATCATTATGCTTGTAAGCCACTTGGAGTCCTATGGGAGTTGGGCGGCCTATAAATCAAATTAAATAAATAAAAACATATGAATAAACTTCTTCTGTGGGCAGATTTCAAACAGGCTGTGTCCTGGTAGTGAATGGCGGCCCAAGGGTTGTGGACCTCTGGCTTAGTGGACTACTGAAAAATAAAGATAGCATAAGCAGATTCAAGAAAACTTCTTAAAACACCTACAGAGAACAGATTGGGAAAGAATCCCAGAAACCAGTGACGGGATGCAGTTTTATAAGGAAATGTGCTACGGTTGCTAGAGTTTTGAACTACAGTTCATCTAAAGCCTATCAATCACCAAAAAAAAAAAAAAAAATCAGCTGAATACTACTTTGTATTTGACTGGGAAATTACCCAACAATCCTTAAGAAGATAGAAAAAAACCCAGAAGGTGACAGTGACAAGCCATTTATTTTTTTGTTGTTACCAAAGAAACTACATGAATATGCATGGGGTCCCTAGAAACTGAGCTTGACCCAAAGGAGACTTTACTTAAAGTGATAGCGTTTTCTTTAGGTGACTTGCTAAACTTATCTACAGTTTCTTGGAGTAGTAGAATTACCAAAATTACCAGAACAAGTTTCTATCTATTTCCAGCATATCAATTGATAATTATACTGTTATTATTTCATAGGCACCTTATTTAGAAATAAAGAAGCAGATGGACAGACAAGACCCACTTGCGCATCCTCTATTACAGTGGTAAAGATCTTACATAGATTTATATGCTTTCTGTTTAATACATTCAGAGTATTTTTGAAATATTTTGATAAACCCCTACTTATCTTTTATTTATTTATTTATTGGATTTATATCCCGCCTCTCTTCCCCTCACGGGGAACTCGAGGCGGCGATCTTATACCTTGTTAACATGATGTGAAATTTCCTTAATGTGTAATTTCCGCTAAGATAGTAAATATCAGCCCAATGCATTATGACGTTATATGGTGTAATAGGAAAATCATGTACAGCTTCTAAATTTAGCATTCTTGCCTGTATAAGGGTCTGGGGCATTGAATGGTCATGTGGGCATTGTAACACAAAATAGGGTTTCAGAATTCATAACATTATATCTTGGATGGGGTTGGGCAGAAAGAATCAAATTTACACTGAGCTAATTGAAGATGGATTGTGCCCTTCCTTTATAAATATTGATTAAAAATAATTGAAATGACATAGATTCCTTGAATTCAGCAGAGTACAAAGTACATTTTAGTTTGAACTCTGATAGGTTCCTTGAATTCAACAGGGTACATTTTATTTTGTGACTTACTACAGTTTTGGTAAACTCTCAATTTTTACTTGATTGATACAAATAACTAGGCTTACCATGGGGAGAAAATATACCTTGCAGTAGTTGAGCTTCTCTATATAAATGCAAGGAAAATGGAATAAAGATTCCCAACAGTACTTTTTTAGTGTTCAGGGCTAGCATGGAAAACTGTGATTTATTTTGTTTCACATGTTCTCTATTTCAGGGTTATTTCCAGTAATAGATCACATATTGTGAAACTACCTGTGAACAGGGTAAGTTAATGTTAAGAACAAGTTGGATTTTGGAAGAATACGAATTTTAGATGATCAACCAGTGGATTTTGCTTTTCTGTGCCTTTATCTTTTAAAAAATGCAACTATTCAATGGTGGTTCTATTCATTAGCTTGAGGTAATGGGAGTAGTTGAATATTGAGATCATCAGGCTGTGAAAGGCGTTCAAAATTAGAATGGTATGCTTCAAAGAAAGCAAGTTTCCCTGCAAACAATTAGGGTTTACATTCTTAACCTTTTCTGTGTTTCAGTGCTACTGGATTATCTAATGTATGATTGGCTCAGCCTTTGATTATATATAAAATATGATTGGTTGAATATATCAATGATATCAGATTTGAAGAATGAACTGTTTGGCATAGGAAATCCTTTACGGCTGTAAAAATATGCCTTAACATCCCAACCCCATATGTTACATCCACAGATCTTTCAGAAAAATCTTGCTTTTGTAAAATTTTTGGAAAGAGATATTAACACTGGGGAAAGCTCTAACAGCCAAATAGAAATATCCAAATTTATTTCTAGAAAGGAATAAGAAAAGTTTAGAAAACACTGGAATACTTGATAAGTTCCAGGGAAGTCCTTTTGTACCTTTACAATCATAATCATTTGATTATTTGTCAACAATCTCAATATGATTTACAACACAGGATATATGCAATTGGTACAAAGTAATAAAACCAATATAAATTATACATTGTAAACTAAGACAAAAAAAGAGCATAATTATTGATCATCAGTGAAAATGTATCATTCTTTTTCTCAAATGTTGAGGCATTTCTTTTCCCCAATATGCATCTAAACTGGAACAGTATTAATGCTGATTTAGAGAAATTATTCCAGAGAAAATGAGAGAGAAATTATTCCAGAGAAAAGGAGATAGGAACCAGAAAGTCTCTTGTCTGGTTGATTCCTTAGAAGCATCCTTAGATTGTTGCTCATTGGATTCAGTTGTTCTCAGAGCTTGTGGTTTTCCTGTGGATGTTTTGTCACCAGATTCTATAACATCATTCATTCATTCATTCATTCATTCATTCATTCATTCATTCATTCATTCATTCATTCATTCATTCCATTGAAACAACCAGGTTAGTATGATCACATATAGGAAAAAAACGTTCTCTCCAATTTTTAGTTCTAATCTGTTTAGAACCACTAGCATCTCTTATTGATTTGAAGACAGGTTCCATTTTTAATGCCATACTTAAAGCATACATTTTATTAGTATTTATAGTATTTTTGATCCTTTGGAGCAAACAGTATCTGTGCAGAGTCCGAGTTCAGTCCAGGTAAATGTATGGGCCAGGAAGGATTAACTCTTTATTTTATGAAGATCAAATTCCAATTTAAGACTGTGTAGTTTTCAAACCTAATTTTTGCAGTTTGCCCTTGGCACATCAGAATCTGTGGCTAATGAATAGTATGATAGAATTAGAGTTGGAAGGGGCTACTTAAGCAAAGCCCTTGCTCAGTGTAGGATTCAAATTAAATGTCCAAGAGAGATGCTTTTTGAACATGCCCAGGGAAAGGGGGAGAGATACTTTTTGAACATGCCTTCTTTCTCTCTGATTGGTTCCACTGTCAACATTTTTCTAAAAACTGAAATGTAATCTGCCTACCTTTGATCTAAACCATTATTCTCTGTCTTGAATCACAGAATAACAAAAAAAAAATTAACAAATTCATGAGAATATCAAACTGTTACAGATATAAAACTCCCCTCTTATGCTTTTGTTCTTGTATAGCAATTGAAATTTATGCACACCCCACACCAGTTTCTTCTGCTCAGCAGTCCACCAGCCAAAGAGTCCAATTTCAGAGCTGCTAAAACTCTTTATGGAAGTACCTTTGCATTTCAGTAAGTATTAAAAAATAGAAATAAAGCTATAACTGAATCCTTGTCTCACCAAATAACAGAGATAGCAACACAGGTCCATTCTAATTTCATTGGTAGCGCTTTTTAATTATACTGCTTTCCTTACTTTGATTTCTGCTTGTCTTGTCTTTTGTATTTAAGTGGATCACACATTGAAAACTGGCACTCGATCCTGAGGAATGGCTTAGTGGTTGCTTCCAATACAAGGCTGCAGGTAAAGAAGTGAGAAGAACTAGCAAATATATAAATGTATTTTGAAAGGCATAGAGGCCTAACCTGTCAAGCTCCAGGAAATTGAGGAAATCCAGGCAGTTCAAATAGGTATAAAGATTAATTGTAAGCTTAAGCTCCCTACAAGAATCTGAACTACTAACCACCAAGGGAAATTAGCGGGAGATAAGCAAAGAAAGAATTTGAGATGGGCTGGATTTAGATAGATCTCTTGTGAGTGCAAAGAGACTCATGGCTGATGAGATATTTAACCCCTCCCTCGTGCTTAGCCTGATCTCCTCCTACATAATCGACAATTTCGTAGAATATCATAGAATGAAAAGATGACTATCAGGTTGACATTATCATCACTGTCATTATTACCTGGAATCCTTAAATCTGCTTATACTAACAGGAGCACAACTTGCCAGGAACCGAACTGATATTCTTTTCAGTTTCTTGAGTTTTGTTATGGATTAGACAACCATCTGGAAAAGTAACAGAAGACTTAAGTAAAAATGGCCTTCCCATTCATCTATTATTTATTTATTATTTCATTAATATTTGTAGGCAATTCAGTATAATCAAACAAAAACACAAATCACTAAAACATAAAATATTAACATTTCAACATACTATCATGAAGTAAAAACACAATTGAAAAATAATGTATAGAGTAGCCATCATTTCTTGCAACTCGTGCAAGTGTTGAGGCGATCAAGAGCATCTTGAGATGTCAGATAGTGTGTGTGTGTGTGTGTGTGTGTGTGTGTGTGTGTGTGTGTATAGCATCTCATCATCCTTGCTTTCTGATAAATGGAGGCTTCGTGATTGGCAGTAGCCACCATAGCAAGCCTTTTGTAAATTCAGATATATCCACCAGCCAAAACTGGTGATACATTAGGAGAAGAACCATATTCTGAATTTATCTTTGATAAAATGGAACAACTGAAGAATTTACTAGCATTTTGTTTATTTCAACTTTCAGCTCCATGGTGCAATGTTTGGAAGTGGTATTTACCTTAGTCCATTATCAAGCATATCTTTTGGTTACTCAGGTGATGTATATTAATCCCTTTGTTCATGTGGGGATACTACAGGGAGTGGGAAAGTACTGTAAATAATAGTCACCTCTGGGCAAGATGGGAGGCATATAAATTTTAAAAAAAATAACAATAAATGTCTACATTTCTAAATTTTATCTGTTGAATAAGGCCATCCTGGCTTTATTCTATATATGCAACATGCCAGAGTTTAGGAGAAAAAAACGTGTATAGAGTAGAATAAAGATGGTCAAGTAGCTGAGTGTCTCTCAGCTTCAGCAACTTTAAATGTGTGCATTTCAGTTCCTAGAATTGAGCATATTGCTGGCTGGAGAATTCTGGAAGTTGATGTCTACACATCTTAAAATTGCTGAGAGTGAGAAACACTAAAGTAGCTAAATTCCAAAGTGGAATGCAGAAACTATTTCTTGTTCAGAAGGTGGTATCTTTCATACACAGAATGTACTGAAATAAATCCAGCAGGTAACATATAAATTGATATAAGGCTGTTCTTTATTAATCTAACAGAAGTCTGAAGTTAACAGAGCAGGCAGTAGCTAAACTCACAGTTTTCATGAGCCGTGTCATTTATCTACATGCACCAACATTATTCAATTGTTATTCTGCTTGCCCTCTATATCCCCATGAGCTGCTTGGATAAATTAAGATCAAGATTCCTCAAGGGGTCTGCTCATACAAGTTTTACTTCCTTACTAATTACATTTAACCTTCCAGCTGTAATTAAGAAATGTCAAATTGTTTTCTACTCTCCCAAGAATATCAGTAGAAATGAGGATTTTTTGAGATTCCAAATGTTTGCTGGACTACAATTCCCAACATCCCTCACTATTGGCCATTTTAGTTAGAAACTGTAGTTCTCAAAATATGAGGAGGTATTTACTCCTGAGACTTCTGACACGTTTGATTCAAAAGACAAGATACAGAAATACGCCCTTCTAAAAATGTTATATTTAGCTCCAACGGGAGACCCAGCCAGGTGCAAAATCTGAGGGGGAGGAGGGGAAGGGGAGGGGGCTTTCTGATGCAGTGGGCAGCAATAGCATTTGTCTTTTAAGGCAGGTAGTAAATTTCATCCAGACTGCAACAAAAAAATATTAGTAAGCTAGCATTGTATGCAGTTTAGCCATCTTTATACATAAACTTAAGATTGGCTCAGCTGATCCGAAACTCAGTTTTGACTCATTTTTAACCTGAGCTTAGCATGAGACTTCCCATTACTTATAAAAAACAAAAGTGGATTTTAGAATGCTGTATGATTGAGTCGTCATTGTTGCCTGTGTAAATGTACATTACTACTAAACTATAGGCTGCTGGAAATGAGAACCATTAATGGCATTAATACCTGCCTGCATTCTCTATAAGAAGTGGAACATCTCATACAGTATTTTACGCACCACTATGTCTGATGTAAATCCAATGTCTTTAGGGATGAACAAGAAACAGCAGAAGGTATCAGCTAAAGATGAGCCTGCTTCCAGTAGTAAAAGCAGCAGTGTATTACAGGTAAAGAAATATATGAAGCACTTCAAAAAAGGCATTTTCTTTTTTTTAATAGCAATCCTTGCTCAAGGCAGGTGCCAACTACAGTGGTAATCTACCCCCAGAGCATCCTTGTTCACATTGGGTGACTCATACAGGGAAGGACAGATCCAGAAAGCCAGTGCATTAATATTTGACAAGGACATACCATAATTTTGTGTGTGCGCTGTCCTTCTATTCTTATACTACCTGCTAATATATTTTGATTTAGAAAGACATTTGGCAGCTAGTGATGCAGCTGACACATCCATTCATACAATTCCATAGATAATTAGAGTTCACTTATCTTATCTTGTGTTTGGGTGGCAGGCGATAGATAGATAGATAGATAGATAGATAGATAGATAGATAGATAGATAGATAGATAGATAGATAGATAGATAG
>JANHGC010004999.1:0-11901 GCA_027560395.1 Boaedon fuliginosus | reverse complement strand
CTTCCCTTTTTAGGGAAGGTTGTTGAGAAGGTGGTGGCGCTTCAACTCCTGCGTACCTTGAAGGAAGCTGATTATCTAGATCCTTTACAGTCTGGATTCAGACCCGGGTACAGCACTGAGATGACATTGGTCGCACTAGCAGATAATCTCTGGCGGGCCCGGGATGGGGAAGCTTCCTCTGTCCTGGTACTTCTTGACCTCTTGGCAGCTTTCGATACCATTAACCATGGTATCCTTCTGGGGTGGCTTAGAGGGTTGGGAGTGGGAGGCACCATGTTGCAGTGGTTCTCCTGTGTCTCGGGCCATACCCAGTCGATGTTGGTAGGGGGGCAGAGATCTGACCTGAGGCCCCTGCCTTGCGGGATTCCTCAGGGTTCAGTTTTCTCCCCTCTTCTATTTAATATATACATGAAACCGCTGGGTGAGATCATCCAACAGCATAGGGTAGGGTATCATGAGTACGCTGATGATACTCAATTGTACATCTCTGCCCCGAGCCGAACTGGTGATGCCATTGAGGTGATGTCCCGGTATCTGGAGGATGTGAGGATCTGGATGGGAACCAACAGGCCCAGGCTCAACCTTGACAAGACGGAATAGCTGTGGATGCTGCCCCCTCTCCCGTGGTCCAGTGGATTTTCCATTGTTGATCCTGGGGGAGAAAAACTGCTCCGCTTAGAACAGGTGCACAACTTAGGGGTTCTCTTGTACCATCAATTGGACCATCATTTGGCAGCTGTGGCCAAGGGGGGCTACGCACAAGTTTGCCTGTTGCATTAGTTGTGCCCCTTCCTAGACCGGGAGGCTCTTCTTACAGTTGCTCATGCCCTTGTCACCTCTCAATTGGATTACTGTAATGCGCTCTACATGAGGCTGCTCTTGAAGACCACTCTGAGACTTCAATTGGTCCAGAATGCGACTGTGCGAATGATTAAGGATGTACCTTGATGCACCCATATAACACTTGTCCTCTGCGAGCTGCACTGGCTTCCAGTGGACTTCCAGGTGCAATTCAAGGTGCTAGTAACAACTTTTAAAGCCCTTCATGGCTTAGGAGCGGGGTACCGTAGAGACTGCCTTCTGCCACCTCATGCCTCCCAGCGCCCAGTTAGATTCCACAGAGTTGGCCTGTTACGGGTCCTATCAGCTAAACAATGTCGGCTGGCAGGTCCCCGAGCTAAGGCCTTCTCTGTGGTGGTGCTGGCCCCTTGGAACCAACTTCCCATGGAGATTAGAACCATCCCTTAGCTTGTTGGCCTTCTGCAGAGCCACTAAGACCTGTCTCTGATGGCGGGCCTGGAATTGATGTGCCCTCCCCCCTTGAAAGAGTTTTTTGGTTGTTGTGTGACTGTATTAGATAATTTTAATATATTGTATTATTGATTGCATTTTAAATTGTTGTTAGCTGCTTCGAGTTTCGCTTGACCGGGGAAGAGAGGAGGGGTATAAATCGAATAAAAATAAAATAAAATAAAATAAAATAAATAAAATAATAAATAAACCCACCCCTGAGTCTGATATTTAGATTGCCATCCTGTAGTTGGTACAACTTACCAGTGAACCGATCTAGTCCAAATCTAAGCAGTTAGAGAAAGTTGCTTAGATTGAAGAATACGCAGTTGGGGCTAGGTTGTCTTACAATGATCTGTTTGAGTAGGCAAACAGTCTAGCCCTGGTTGAATGATTTTAATAGGCCTTTTAAATAGTGTATTTCAATTGACTTCCTGGTCGTGAAGTACTTGCAGAGACTTCTGAAAATAGTACTGAATTGTGTCGTGCTATTTTTGGATGTTTATCCTTGCTTACTTAGCTGGCTTCACTAACCTTTCTTGAATTAGGAGTTTTTCCAATGTTTATTACTATGAAATAATGTCATCCTAAAAAAGACCTACTGCATTTGTATTGCAAAAAACTGAACAACCACTACATGAAAGCAAATAATTAAGTTTTCCATAACCTTTTGCTGCAAGGTCATTATGAATTTTAGATTTTCTTCAGCCTAGATTTGGTAGACAGAAGCAAGCATTTTTATTCATCACCAGAGCCTTGTAAGCAGCTCCATAAGTCTTTTCAAAAAAATCTGTAACATAACTTTTACAATAAGAATAGAAAATAAAGGCATGGCAAATAACTATATTAATAACGTTTCACTAACTATATTAAACCCAAGTTATGTTTAGCTTCCGTTTACATTTGGAGTGCAGCTTTGAACATGTAATTTTAAGGTCAATAGTAGCCTTTAGCAAGACAAAATTGTCAGTCCCTGCTCTAAATAAATTTGCTTAAAGTAATATATTAATTACAGGACTGTTCCAAGGTTGGTGGTTTTCACACGCTGAAATGGTTTGTAAACATTCTGATTTACGATTGGAATTCCTACAGAGTTTACACTGGCTAGAGTCAGTAATTAAGAGCCATAAAATAGTGGAGATTTGACATGGATTACAGTAGAGACTGTAGCTACTTTCTGCTACAATCCCTTTCTGTGTATTTCCTAAAAACAAAGCAAAACAAACAAACAAACGAAAACCAATAGCAAAACTTGTATTGAATTTTGTGCTTAAAATATATTGCAGTTTCCAATTTTAGCCCATGGTGCCATCAAATGATTACAGATATTTAACAGTTTATACAAACTGTAACTCTTTCCAAAGAAAGGAAATAGGCCAAATATTTCCTATAATTCACTTTCTGCAGCACCAGCTTTCTATAACTATTTAAGGTGTTTTATTCAGCTGTGTAGGAATTATAATGTAATCAAGGCAGATTTTACTTTCAATAAATCATGACTTGGTTCTAATGTGCTGTTTATCTGGTGCTCTATGATAAGCATGGCAAATTATTTAATAAGCAAGCCTGATTTTAGACCGTTATTTCTCATCCTTGTCAACTTTAAGAGGAGATGAACTTCAGCTCTCAGAATGCCTCAACTAGCAGTTGAAGTCCACACATCTTAAAGTCACCAAGGCTGAGAAACTATTTTAGACATTTTGAAGTCTAAAGAAGAACATCAGAATGGTTTCACTCACAGCAAGAAAAACAAATTGAAGGAATTAAATGAGTTGCAATACAGTATGTCAATGGGCTAGGAACAGATTCAATCTATTCTCATGGAAATTTGAGAAATTGGCTCAGCCTCATCGACCCACCCAATTCCCACCACAATGTATGCCAGCTCCTGAGAAAACACCCACACCCACACGGGCTGGATATTCAAAGCATGCAATGTACAATATGCTATGCTAGGTTAATTTTAACCTTAATTAGTTTGAGTGTGTGTGCATGCATTAGCATACTGTGGAACACAACCCATTTCATTAGCTTAACTTCTTCCCTGCTGCTCCCAAATGTTCTCTTTTTACGCTTGAGATATATCAGTCTAAAAGCCTTGAGACATCAGTCTCAAGTGAAGTTCTGAATGTATGCCTATCATCCTTACCATTACTTCTTAATTTTTATACCCTTGTATTATTACTGCCACTATTCTTAATATAGGAAATTGCCTCATTCCAAAGGAAATAGTTGGTCAGTCTGGCTCAATATAATCCCAACGGACAGTAAATGTTTCTTCAGGTTTCCATAAAGAGATATTTTCCTCATCCTACTAAGATGGAGATGGGGAACTGGATTGTCTCTAAGTGTAATATGATCGTATATTCAATAACACATCTTTTGATTCTCAGTTGTCTCTAGAAATATGAGCAGCACCTGATAGTCCAAAGGCCTGTACAGAAATTTAGTGTGTGTGTGTGTGTGTGTGTGTGTGTGATTTTCTTCAGTGTATAGAATTTATATACTCGCATGCATATGGACACACAAAACTAAAGGAAATTAGTGGATATTGGTTATAAGAATTGTGAAATAAAGAATTAGAATACCTCATATTACCTCATGATAATCTTAAAGACAATGCGTTTTTTATGATTTTAGGATGAAGTCATTTTTTTATGGTTTGTTGCAGTGGTGGTGAACCTTTTTTTGCCCTGCATGCCGAAAGTCTGGGTGCATGTGCAGCCACATGCCCTTGCACCCCAACATGCATGTGCATGCATGCGCACAGCCCTCCCAACACCATGTGCGCTCTCCCACCCTTATTTGGAAGCACAGCTGATGGTCGGATCAGCTGTGTTTCGGCTTTGGAGACGCGCATGCATGCACACGGGGTGGGAGTGGTGTCACGTGCACCTGCGCGAGCGGCGGGGAGGGTGGATGAGTGGGTCATTTTGCTTTAATATTTAGGTGTTTGTTAATACAGTTTTGGGGAAAGTAGAAGGATTTAAAATGTAAATGTGATTCTGAATTATATACCAACATTTTGGTATCTATCATTTTATTAACAACTGTATTTAATCACCCCAGGGCACAACAAACAAAACTATAGTTTTGTAATGAAATTATAGCAACATTCCAGATTTATAGTCTTGAATTGATGATAGGTATTCACTCTATTCTTATTAATTGGTGTCCATGTAATGGAAAGACTGATCAGTACAGTATGACTCCATGTGATCAAAGGTGAAAGTTCTGCTTTTCTCTCCTCTTCCTTTTTGTTCCTTTCTTAAAAAAAAAAAAGCTGCCTGAGTTGATCAGCTGAATGTTTGAAGCTACGAATGCGTGCACATTCACAACCGGCAAACAGGTTGTGAACGTAAGTGCAGCCTACCTCTGCTTGTATACAAGATATTATAAAAAGTGCTCATCCAATTTTCAGAGAACACAATTTAAGGAGGAAAGAGACAATATTGGGGTGGGGGAAAGAGAAACTTCAAAAAAGAGACTCAGTTAAGATGGATTTTGAAATATTTGAGCCTTGGGTCATAGCCACAAATATGCAGATGAACAGTAACCAATGTAAGATTTAGCATTTAGGTAGAAACAGAAATTAAGGAAAGGACTACTAGTAGTAATCTTATGCACAATTTATAATTTGCAGTCTGCCTGTTTGTCTGCATAATCTACCTGTATAAATTTTGGTCAATTATAGTCCATTCTGGTTTTTCTTTTGTAGAGATAAAACATTAGTTCCATATACCCAGGTTCTTTATTGGACTTATACAGGGGTGGGTTTCTACTGATTCAGCCCAGTTCGGGTGAACTGTTTGTTAAATTAGCTACTGGTTCAGGTGAACCATTTGTTAAATTAAGCCAACCCACCCACCCATGTGTGTGCTAGAGCTTACCTTTATTTGCTTTTTTTGAACAGCTGAGGCGTGGCAGAGCCAAACACAACTGCTCCACACTGCTACGCCAATCAGCTGTTTTACAGCTCTGCCGCGCTTCAGCTGTTCTTTGGCCCCAATGTGATGCCCATGCAACGAACCAGTTGTTAGACTGGTAGAAACCCATTCCTGGACCTAAGGGTTAATTGCTGGAGCAGACTAATCATATTAATTAAATTTAAGCCTTAGGAAGAAATTATGACCTGAAAATAATATGTGCTTTACAGCATCCTAATTAATGCTGTATAATGTGCCTAATAGTTGTGCTTAAAACTAACTGTGGCCAAACATTTATTTGTGCTCTTGCCAGGAGATGGGGCCCTAGGGAATTCTAAACATTCATGTTTTGAATGACCAGAGCTTGTTTCTAAAATGGAACCATCTTACATCTCCTCCCCTTTCCAAGTTTTATTTTCATTTTTTTTAAAATCATCGTTCCCCAGACTGGTATATTATGATCAGATGTCTTATAACTTCCAATTCTGAGGAATCCCATGAACCCTGGAATCGTGACACCACAACTGCCTGTCAGCAATCTGAAAACCACAATCTAAATGTGAATAATGAGAGATGAGTGGATTAATGGGAATTTGGATGCTCGAATTTAACAGATGAAGGCGAAGATTGATAAAGATAATTCCAAGGATATGCAGGATCCAATCTGGGTCAGATACTGGGACCAGAGATTTTGTCTTCTGACTGTTTGGACTCGTGCTGGAGCCCATCTTCAGGGAACTTCTCTGTAGCTGGAATTTAAATTTCTGTCCATGATTGTCCTTTAAATTTGCTGCTTAACCTGAATATGACTTTCCCACTCAGTAGGAACTGCTTCCCTTAGGATCCACTTTGTTACCATTTTGTGTGAGCTTTTTAGTCCACTAAGGCCTCACACAAGTTCCGTTTCTACAAGCTTCCTTTTTATTGAGCTGTTCATTTTATCATGTCGCTAAGACTTATTTTTCTGCTTCAGAGACCCTCATTTATTTTTTAATATATTGAGCTTTTGTGTTCTGTGGCTTTTTGAAGTTCCATTACATTTTCAGCTTCCATTATGCTTTCATTTGTTGGACCAAAGAAGCAAATTTCCAAAGATGGGAAGTGAATCTATGAGGTACGCCTGCTGTGAGCTTCTTCCAGTAATTTCTAATAGTCTCTTGTGATTCCCATGCTGTATCTTCTGCTCTTTTTTTTCAGTTCCTTTGCAATGTCAGCATTTTCTGTGGATAGAAGGTAATGACAACTAAATTACAATAGCAAAAAAAGGAAAGTGTTCATATGTGCAATGAATTATTATTATCTGACTTTGGCATCTATTCAACAGTTGCTGCTGTCTCATTTTTGTTTGATTGTAATTTTGACATCTGACTATACTTATATCTCTTGTAATCCCAGATTTTGCTTGTATTTTATTATTATGGGGTCCAATTTACAAGAATTTGGTGAGAAGCACCAAAGAATTTGGTGAGAAGCACCAAGAATTTGGTGAGAAGCACCAAATTCTGTTATGACCTTGTATTTTGATGGATGCAAGATCACTGAAGAATTTAGGGCCATTTTAATATTGGCTCTATATGGACATCTAAAACAGAATGTAAGGAAAAACAAAGAAGGTTCTTTGCAAAAAAATTTAAAAAATCATTGGCATAAGGTGTAGTCACAAGTTTTTTTAAAAAAGCAAACACTTTTTAATGGCTTTGAAATAAGACCAGAGAGATTCATGGAGGATGCATTGAAATTACTACCACTGAATAGGGATTCATTAGAAATCCATAGAGAATTTGAGTTTTGGTGGATTTTCCATGGCTGAATATGTTCAGCAACGAGCAGTGACATCCCCAAGGAGGGTCAAGAAAGTCAAGATGGCAGCTTTGGTCATATAGTCATGGTTGCCAACTGAATACTCTGCCAGCAGAGTATTCAGAGAACATGTGAAGTCCACAAACAATGGGACTATTTTCACATGACATATTTACCATTAATGATATTTGGTTGGTTAAACCACAAACTGATTAGCTAAATATTGTGCAAAAGCAGCCTACTGGTGATTATTCATTGTGGTGATTTTCAACTGTCATACTCCTGTTATAAATTACACCAACCTTCCAGGGGTTTCAGCTCATTAAGTGTACATTTTGTACTTGTAGGTCGTAGTTTCCTTTTCCATGCTACAGCATTTTTCATTAAAAAAAAAAACAGTGCTAGAGAGCAATGTGATATTGGTAGCATTTGGAGAGGGACAGGATATTTGTGACCTATTTCTGTTTACCTGCATCTAACAGGTCCTGAAACTTCAGACAGGACCATGGTAGTCTAGAATCCCTACACTATGAAATGTTTCTTTAAAAAAGAATGAAAATCTTCACATGGAAAAGAAGGTGTTACCACAGAATGTTCTTGCTTTATATCAGTAAGCCACATCTTTACACTGATTTTTTCCCAAGCCTCACCTTCCTCATCCTCCTCACCACAGATCATGACAGTCTGTCACCACATAACAGCAAAGCACAGCAAGCATAAGCTGACAGCTGACATACTGTTACTTTTTTGATATTTTATCAGCTTTTAACCTGCATTAACCTGCTTTATAGCTCTTAAATATATGCATACCCATAGACACAGACACACAGACATACAGACAGACACACTAACACATACACACTCATCTGTAGAGGGACAACACACATATGCATACACCTTGATTAATTTCTGGGGGGGAAATGCATATATGTGGGCCCAGACACATGCACACATCACAGGCTTCTCTTTGTTCCATACACAGATGCTTCCTAGGGTCACTGCTGGGCTAGAATTCCAGAAACTGTGCTCTGCAGGCTTTCTCTACCGTGTTAATTTTTTGAACCCAGATGAATGATGGAAAGAAGTTATGGAGGGGAAGGATCCATCCATCAACATAAACCTCTGCTACAGTTTTTACTCAAGTTGTTACCCAAGGTGAACAAACCATGACCATGTTTGGTGTGATGAAGCCAGGAAAAAAGAAAAGAAAAGAAAAAATATCAGACCATGAGAGCAAAATCATCGTCTGATAGTTTTTCTAAGATTTTGGTTTTGGCTTCTCTTTAGATCAAGGTATAACTCTGGCAAAAATGCAGCTATCCTGATCTCACTTCAGTCCAACTACAGCAACAACAAAGCTGAGGAACCATCAACCTTCCTAATACACTTCCTGTAACTCCAGAACACCAGTAACTGTATAATGCAGTGTTGGCCAACCTTGGCAACTTTAACTGTGCAAACTCCAACTTCAGAATTCTCCAGCGGCCTGGATGGGTAGCTAAAGAATTCTGGGAATTGAAGTCCATATTTTAAAGTTGACTAACTTAAGAAATAGTGGTGTAAATGCTTGGGCCTGTAATGCAACTCACCTAAAAACAACTGATTGGTGAAGATGGAGTGGTGGACTGTACTATGAACAATTATGGAACTGCCTCCAAAATTATGATATATTCCAAAATGCAATCAAAGGCACCCTGCTTCTTCTACATTCTCCATTCAGTGGCAAAACTAAACTGAAACCAAAGAAAAAATAGTTATTTAAATACCCAACAAATAAACATGCCACAGCTGTATGCACTTCAAAAGTTATTCATAAGCGATGTTTTGGATTTCATACATGCAAAGTATCTCTCAGATAGTTATTAGATGAGACATCTCTTTTTTTCAGAACATTAATTTGATTCCAAAGATGCTATTTGTTAAAGGGCCACTTTAAGGAGCAACTTCTTAAAGTATAAACATCTCTTTTCCCCCCCACAATCATCCAGAAGCCCGAAGAAAACATGGTTGATTTAATCACCAGCAGAGAAAGACTACTTATGTGGGTCCAAAGTATTTCTTCTAAATAATTTTCAAACTTTGCTGGGCTCCAGTAAGAAACAGTTTCATTCGATTAAATGTCCACAAGAGGTCACTATAGTCCATATATTTCTTATTTTTTGATCAAACTAAATCTGACTTTGTGTTCCTAACAATCTCAAAAGCATAGTAATATAGAAATTAGAATAAGCTGGAAGGGACCTTAGAGGTCTTCTAGTCCAGCCGCCAGCTCAATTCCATCTGGGCACTCATCATGACTATAACAAAGTCCATCCGCCTTATTGCTGGCCATCCTCTTCTTCTCTTCCTTTCCCCCTTTCCCAGCACTAGTCTTCTCCAGAGAGCTGAGTTTTTGCATAATGTGCCTAAAGTAAGATAATTACAGCCTGGTCATTTGTGTCCCGAGTAAGAATTCCAGGTTGATTTGTTTGACAATCCCATTGGTTTGTTTTCTTGGATGCCCACAGTATTCTCAAAAGTCTGCAATCCCAACCTTTAAAGGCACCAGTACTCTTTCATCCTGCTTCTTGAAAGTCCAACTTTTGCTGCCATAGACAGTCACTGGGAATGCTGTTTTACTTGTGCTGTTCTAATTTTTGTAAATATAGACACATCATGGCCTTCACAGTTTTTCCAAATGCTAATCTAAGGCATATTTCTTGGTAGCTTATTCGCTTACTGTGGAAGTTTGATCCTAAAAGGCAGAACCTATATTGCATATCTTCAATATTTTCATTGTTAATTCTAAGGATGGTTGTTGTCCTTATTAGCTTGATCTTTACATAGAATTTTACTCCCATTCTTTTCACTGTGCTCCTTCATTTTTATTGCTAAAACTGAACTACTGTAGCCTCTTTTATACTGTACGGAAGTACGGGAGTGCATTGACTGATTGATTTATTCCTACTTGATAATGTAAATGTACACTGCTAAACATACTTTAGTTCAGTTAAGTTGATTTAACATGTAGTGGCTGTTGACATAATTACAAATGTGACTTTGTATAGGTAGTAGTTTAATGGTAAATGAAAAAGAACAGGAAATTCCCAGGGGCAGAGATCCAGAGGTTAAGATGGTAGTTTCAACCACTTGATCAAAGTCTGCCCCCTTTTAAAGATGTTAAAAAGAGGTGGGGTTTTGATCACATGGTCACCATGCCTCCTTCTCCAGCTCCCCTCCTCTTCCTCCTCTTCCTCCTTTTTCTTCTTCTCTTCCTCCTCCTCCTCCTCATGGATATCCCTGAATCAGAACAGAATTTAAAGAACAAAAATCTTGGCAGAATAGGATATATTATGAACATATTAGTTAGCTTATAACCCCTTGGCTTTACTAGTACTCTTTGACTTATGACCAATCATTTAATGGCCAACTGTCAGTTCAACTGTCACAATGTCCCTTTGATCACATGTTCAAAATGTGAATGTTTGGCCACCGCCATATATTTACAATAGTTGGAGCTCCCTGAAGGCCATGTGATTTCCATTCATGACCTTCACAAGGGTTTTCTGACAAAGTCAACGGGAGAATCCAGATTCATTTAATGACTGCATAATTCACTTAACAACCATGGTAATTCACTTAACACTCATGGCCATACAATCAAGTGCAACTCAGTCAATAGCCACATTGCTCAGCAATAGAAATTCCAGTCGCAATTGTGGCTGTTAGTCAAGAATAGTCTAATGAATAGTCATTGAATGATAAAAGCATTCTAGTTAAAGAATCATCTCTTTCAATTGATTAATCTTTTGCAATCATAAAATATCAAGTCAATTGGTGCAAATGTGAGAATATCTCTATAAAAGCCAGATGTGGCATATATCTATTTATTTATGCATTTGCATTAGTCAACACAAAATTCCTTAAGGAAATCATAGTCGGGAAACAACATCAATATTTTTTCACAAGGGAGCTTTACAAAGAAATGACCAATCCCCCCCACCCCCCACCACAACCACATTCTCACTCCGGTTCTTAAGAGCACATGACTTGGAGACTTATGTGAGTAAACCCTTTTTAAAATTTACACATACAAATACATCAAAAGAGTTGTTTTCCAAATTCCAAAGCTTAATTTAACAGTAATTTCAGAAACAAATACCTGGGGGGGGAGGGGAATAGCCATATATACCCCCAAATAATTATTTATATTTTTCCCCATTGGTTACATTGTTCCTACTAGCTACTAAAGTTTTATTGGAAGGATCTGTTTGAAAAAAAGATCCTTGAATAGGAAGGCAAGTTGAAAAGATGGAGTTATAAATAGTGTTGCATTAACTTAGTTCATGGATGGAGGAGTCTATGTTATTTTTCACAGTAGTTATAACCATGATGGCTTTGTCCTCTCCCCCTCCCCTCCCCACCTCCTTCTTTTATTTATCTAGGTGTCCGTGGGGGGAAGGGGGACTTTGACAAGAATAGGCAGGTGATGAAGTTGAAAAGAACTGCTTAGTGATTGACCAGAGCCGTGGTCAAAATTCAGAGTGCCAAATCAGCGAACTGTGGCCAGGATTAGCACCCTGCAAAACCGTTGATTGATGAGCACCCTCCTATTCTTCAAATTTAACACAACATGACACTTTCTTCAGCTGGTGAATTTGAAACATGAGATTGTTGAATGATCTTGACCTGAAGCACAAGGTGCTCTTCGGAGGAAAAGGAAAAATGAGAAACAAAAGAGCTTGATGATAAGCACCATGATTAGGGGGTCATGAGAATGATAGCATCCAATGAAAGGTTAACCTTTGGTTTTCTTTTCTACACAGCCATCATGAAGCATCAGTGTACTGTTACTTTATGGTTTTTCTCTTCCTTCCTATTTTAATCCTTCCTTCCTTCCTTCCTT
>JANHGC010004996.1:330699-340790 GCA_027560395.1 Boaedon fuliginosus | reverse complement strand
GGCATCTCTTCCGCCGCTTCATCCCCCGAAGTTCCTCAGTGAACCAAGGAGATCTCCGGGGTCCGCGAGAGGAGAGAAGCTTCCTATCCTTCTATTTCTAATTGTAATGGCTGTGGAAATGGTTCTAACAGATTTGCAGTTATATGTTATTGCTTGCAAGCTGCTTAGAGTCCGGCAACTGAAGTGGTATAGAGGGATCTATTATATATTTAAAATATGAATAAAAGAATAGAGAAACTTGCTGGTACATTGACTAACATGCTTTCTCTGATTTCCCTGTTCATGATATTATGGAAGTAGAACCTATAAAGAAGTTAGCCAACTTGCTAACTGCATTAACAGGTTCTAGCACTTGTAATACTAATATGCCAATGAGAATTTGAATGTCTTATCATTAGTAGACCAAGCTATAAACAGCTTTTCATTTATTTAGCTTGTCTATTATGTTTTTTTGTATCTATACAGATATTTTAATTTTATATAAAAAGGAATGTTTCTTTTGCATCTTGTGATCTTTCAGTTCCCTACAAATTTGGATGTGAGCCTTAACCTGGAATGCATCGCAGAATAAAATTTATTTCCTCCCTGTTTTGCTCCTCTCCCTGTTTTGCTTAGGGGCATCAGGATGTATTTTATGTGAAATGTGCTTTGACAGATATACATTTTTACACACAGTGAAACAATTAATTTGCTTTAAAATGTTTTGGTATTTTAATGTGCATATATGTGATTCTTCTTATGATAGAATATTATGAAAAATACCACATTTTTATCAAGTGCTGATAGCTTTTAAAATTCTAACTATAGAAATATATAAGACTAATAGTATGAAAACATTCCTTTCAGATGTTCAAAATGAAACATCTGAAGGAGCTTATTAAAAGTATGTTATGGATGCTTAATGGATGAGTAGCATCCATGGAAGCAAATAGCCTATCTTCAGAAAAGTTTCTATTGTTTTGGAGCAGTCAGTTCAGAGTTCCTGTGTGGTTTTTAAAGAAGGCATAAAAACATATAATTAGTAGTCTGAGCGGAAAGTAATAATTAGGTTAGATAAATGCTTGATTAACATATTAAATAACAATGGTTATATTTATTAATTATTTAGATCATCAGTTTCTGAATTGAATCTTCTTGTGATGTGATATCTTGCAATAATCGGGTAAGTATAATGACAATTACATGTGTATAAAATCAGAATATGTTATGTCAGTTGAAATAATATTAATTTAAGATAGTTTGATTATGGGTATCTCTAAATATTTTTTAAAAAATCTTTTGCTTTCTGTTTTGACTTTGCTATACAGTTCTGTCTTTCATAAAGGAAAAATGGCATTCAGTAAAGGCTATCGTATCTATCATAAACTGGACCCACCACCATTCAGTTTAATTGTAGAAGCCAGAAACAAGGAAGAATGTCTCATGTTTGAATCTGGAGCTGTGGCTGTTCTCTGTAAGTTGACGATCACTGCAGATATAAGCAGATTGCTGCTAATATGTGCAATAATGAAAGATTGAAATAGAACAAATGGTGTTGAGTCACCATTTGTGGCTAGAACAAATGGTGTTGAGTCACCATTTGTGGCTAGTAACTTCATCTGTCCAATGATTTCTAATCTTTATCTTTTTAGTCTTTTACACTGCAATTTTCAGATTGGCATGTTTTATGATGATGGATGGATGGATAAATAGAATTACTGAATTAATGGTTAATTTTTGGACATTGTGCTAAATGTAGTCTACCAGATATGACTGAAACATAATTCCCGATAGACCAGCCAGTATGGCTAATAATAATGCTATGGGTTTGGGGTTTTTTTTGACAGTTCTGTCAAAACTATTCAATAGTTTATAGCTAGTGCATTCAAATGGCTTGAAGTTGGGGATCAAACATGAGCACACATACTCCATACCCAATCTATGACTACTTCTCCTCCAACAAACAAAATTAATGCCATTGAGAATGCTAGAGGGGTAAATTTCAAATCATCTCTCCATTGGCCTGCCTCATCCTGTCTTTCCCGTTGTGCTGATGATTTTGTGAAAGGCCTGAATCTACAAACAAATATAAATATTGCTTGGATTCTAATTTCCCTACTTGTCGGTTACACTGGCCCAATTCAAGTTCAAAAGCATACAAGATAAATTACTTTCTCTGATTTTTATAAATAAGCTGCATTAATGAATCTCCCTTTAATAAAAAATCATGTTTTCTTTTTGAGAAGAAAGATAAAAGCTTTATTCCTATTTATTTGATGTGATATAAAGAGATACAAAACTGTTTTTAACTTGTCTGGGATACGATGTTGATGCATTATTAGATGTTGCAACATCAACTTCTGCTTCTGCAATAACTGCTAAAGTAGTCAGCAATTCTAAATTGAAATGTTTGTTTTAAACTTACTAGATAAACCTATCTAGTATTTGCAGGCCAATCTCAACCCTGGATAAATGGGGATGGTTGAGATAAAATCTGGTGACCTACCTTGTAAAAATCTTGCCAAGAAAATTTTATGGAAAGGCTTTCAAATTAATCAGAAATGGTGCCGAATGGAAGGATCCCGAGACCAGACAGTATGCAACAAGCTAAGAGGGAAGAGCAAGGATCTACAGTGTGTAGTCAAAGCATTAATAATGTACCTGGAGTAAATCCAGCAGGAATCCCAGGTATTGATACAGGCATTGATAAAAGCCAGGATCTGGACTGTACAATGGCACATGCAATAGCAACGTGGAATAAATAAATCAGACAGGAGATGGCCTTGACCTCCTAAGCATCAGTGATCTACATTGGATAGACATTAGCTATTTCCAGTCTGGGGAATTCACTCTATTACTGGGATATGACACCAAAAAAATGAATGAAGCGGCATTATGACAAGCAAGAAACTTAGGGGAAAATTTCCAATAGTTAATCATCACATTTTGATCATCCAAATTTGTGCCAAACACCTCAAAATTATAGTTATCCAGTCTGTGCCGCAATGATTGATGCTATGGAACTTGAAATAGAGAGTTTTTGTGCCAGCATTGAAAACACTGGTGGAATTCATTGGTTCAATTTTTCCATGGAAATTGATTTTGAATTATGAATACAGTACAGGTGTGCTTACACATTTGGACTTCACAAAATAAATTGCACTGTGATCACATCAACTGTGTCCTCTGGCCATCACTAGTCCAGTTCAGTCCTCCCTGTCAGAATGTACCCAGGGGCTGATTGGGGTTCAGATCATGAATTGTTGTTGGCTAAGATCAGAGTCAAATTATGTGACATCAAAAATACAACATCACTGAAGAGGTTTAACATCACCAAAATCTCTTCTATGTGTGCAATTGAGGTAAAAATAAATAGGTTTTTGCTGCTGGATGTTGCTGAAGAGATGCCGAACAAATTGTACCAAGAAAAATAATAATTGACCATCATTAAAACAGCAGGCAACCACATAACCGTGCAAGAAGCCGGGAAATGTGTAGTGGAGTGGCTCTCGGATAAAACCAGAATGGCCAAGTGAAGAAAAGCAGCCAAAGCAGCGGACAAACAAGAAGAAGCAAGGAAATTGAATGTGTATTTCTACTGCTTATAAAAGCATCATCAAAAACAACCAAAGAAAAGAACTTTCTAACTAATAGGGAAACAGGTGATGAGGTAATACAGAAGAGCTATATATCAGTAACAAAATGGCGAGGCTCCGCGAATTGATGAGGAAAGGGAAGCAGAAATAGAACTTACCATCCTTCAGGGGTAAATTTGGGCAGTGAACCAGCTGTCAAAACAATGAAGACCCCATGTGTTGATAACCATCCCCACAGAATTTCTCAGGCCTATATCATCCAACACATCAGATCCTTGTGCCAGAAACAAACACATGGCCACAGGATTGGAAACAATTAGTGTTCATTACATAGCCAGAAAAGGGCAATTCCTAGAATTGCTCCAATTAGCAGATAATTGCCCCCATCCCTCATGCTAACAAGATTCTCCTTATGATCATACAACAAAATCTAGTTCTAACCGTTAAAAGTGAATTATCAGTTGTTCAAACTGTATTCGATAGGGGGTTATGCACACGTGACATTGCAAATCCATGTTGATCATGAAAAATTCTCAAGAATATCAAAAAGTGCATCTACATAAATTTTATTGATTACAAGAAAGTTTTGATTGTGTTAATCATAAGCTGTGCATAAACATAGAAGATTGGGGTGCCAACCCATTTCATCATGTTGGTGCAGTCACTATACACAAATCAGGAGGTCCACATGCAAACAACACAGAGACACTGGTTAGTTCAAAATTATATTTATTTGTGAAATTTGTTAGCCGCCCATCTCACCGTAAGGTAACTTTTCAAAATAGAAAAAGGAGTGTGGCTAGGTTGCATTTTTTCATCTTTCTTCTACCTATGTTCCAAAGTGATCATGAGGAAGTTGGAACTTGAACAATCAAAAATCAGTGTCAAGACTGAAGGAAGGTTCATCAACAGTATTCAATATGCTGATGACACAACTCTCAGAAACTAAGGAGGCCTGAAATTTCTGATGAAAAGGACTAAAGAAGAAGACAAGAAATTTAGTCTTTTCCTAAAAGTCAAAAAGACCAAACTCATGACCTGTGATGGAATGTCCGCTTGCAGCAGCAGAAGAGGCGCATTTTGCCAAATCAGAACTTCCTCGGACAGAGACCTGGATCAAGAGACAGTGTAGTCCCAAGCTGGGAGAGTGGAAGAGGTTCAGGTAACCACAGCCTAGAATCTTCTCGGGATATATCTAATAGCTTAGAAAGTTACATCTATAATTTGGCAAGATTCTGTCTATTGGTTTTAAGCAAATAAAGAATTGGACTTGATTGGCTCTCACCATCTTGTCTCTGGATTTAAGTCCGACATGATCACTGCAAAGAATGGAAATGTCAAAGTAACAAATGACAGTGAAGAGATCAAATGCATGCATCAATTCCCTTTCCTTTGATCACAGATTGATCAAAGCAGTGAATACAGCCCAGAAATGAAGCATCAAATCACACAGTCACACAGCAAGGATGAGCATGAATCAAATACTGAAAAGGTAGGAAAGCAGCCTAGCAACTAAATGCATATTAGTCTTCACTCTTGTGTTTCCCATAGCTATCCGCAGTTGTGAAAATTGGACAATGAAAAAAGTAGACATCTAGGAGGAATATTGAGGGTCTGGTGTTGGAAACGGGTCTCAGCTTGAATGGCAAAAGTGATAAGCAATTACTGGCCGAGTTCCCCTTGACCGGGGAAGAGTGGCGGGGTACAAATCAAATAAATAAATAAATAAAAATAAAACCAGACATATCTCTGAAAGATAAAATCTCAAAATTGCACTTTATTTTGACCGTATCAAGCAACCATTTCACTAGAAAAAGAATTACGCTTGGAATGGTCAACAGTAAAAGAAAATAAGTGTGTGTGTGTGTCTCCGCACCAAAAAAACCTCACGGGGCTAAAAACCATCAAACTGACATCAACAAGAGCATAAAACTACTGAAAGAATTCATACAAGACTGAAAAATGTGGAAACAACTAATCCAGAGAATTGCTGAGAATTGGACACAATTGAACAGATAAAATCATTGTGTTTGTCAGCAAATGTTTAATATTTTCAGTCAAGAGATTTAAATTGAAGCATATGGCTGAGTGAAAAAGAAAGCTTCTAAGGACAGTTTCATTATACTTGAACCTGTTCAGAAATGATTACTAGAATATAAATCAATGCAAGATCAAGCAATGTAGTGTCATACACAAATATGATATCTACTGATTATTACATGAGATTTCAGCCATTTAAAATGAGGGAAAATACTTTAAAAGTATCATTACTTTAAAAAGTTGCTGAATCCTCATATAGTATGAAAAAACAGTATTCCTTTTTTTTACATTCAGCAATTAGAATTTGCTTCAATACATACTGTATTTTGTATTAATATGTTTTATTGCTGTCATGAAATAAAAACATTTCTTGATGGAATGGTTATCAAAGTTGTTAGCAAACTCATTATTGCAGTACAGGCCTCTGCCTCCAAACTCTTGGGTTTAGTATGCAAAGCATTATGCAAGTGATTGGCACATAAAAACGTGATTTGAATTGCTTAAACTATAGTATTTTTTTAAGAAAGTAACTTGGGAATACACTGGTTATAACATTCAAAATCCTCCTAGCTCAATCCAAGCTTTTATCCTTACTTATTCCCCCCCCCCCCCAAAAAAAAAACCCCACACTTTGTTTGGATCCCAATTGTGATAATGCTATAGTCAAAGTATTAAAATTTGCTTAGAATTGTTATAATGAAAGGTTGTTTCATATCAGAAATTGGTGTATTTTAATGGAGGGTTTAAAAAAAAGCTCCCACAATTCTTGTCAAGAGACTTAGTAAAAGGTCCCTGAGCTGAACAAGCATGAAGCTGCAGCTGCTCCAGTCTGGCCCAGTAGTGTGTTGCCAAGCCACAGCCTCTCTGGAAGCTCCAACAGTATGGGGTGAAATTGCAACATCCCGGGAAGCCCCAAATGCCCCAAGAAGCTCCAGTAACTTATCACAAGCTGCAATCCAGCAGCATAGCCCCTGCCCAGCTGACCTTCACTGCCTTGTTGCTCCCACTGCTGATAAGATATGCCTGCCCTGACCCTTTGCAAGACAGTTGTTGGCCATATGAGACCATCTTCTCCAGCTGGTCCAAGGAAACTAAACGTGCATGATCCTGGGAAGAAAATTGTGCAGCCCACAGTAGCTGCTCAAAGGACCAGATCGCCCATGCTTGGTTACAGCAGAAAGCAGGAAGATCAGCTACAACTGCAGGGGCCAAAATGGCATAGATGGCGGAGATTGGTGGGGAAAGTTGAAATGCTTTTGCAGTCATAAATTGCCAGGCGCTTGAATTTTGCATTTGTGACAGTGATGCTGCTGCAATGGCTGTAGCTTTTAGGACTGGTTCAGCACCGTCGTAGCAGTTGTTGAGCTAATGTTTGTAAGTTGAAGGCTGTCTGTAGTTTCTAAAGGAAGCCCTAGGGTTCTTGCAAAATCTTGAGAGTTCTGCAAAACCATTTGATTGCTTTGTTCTAAAGCATATACATTCATCTATTTTCTTAATTATTCAATCTTATTGCCAATTATACAAATCTAGTTGCTTATTTTGAAATGTAAATACTTTTAACTAAAATGAAGAATTTTAGAATAAATTTGTAAACAAACTTTTTGGTAGACCTGTAAATTTTGAATATTTATCTAAACAGCCTGTGCCGAGAAAGAGGCAATCAAGAATATGTACTCCAAGGTAATGGATGCATATGGACTCCTAGGTGTATTAAGATTAAACCTTGGTAAGTACCTTCTATTTTTTATTTAGGAAATTGCCTATATTTTCACTTCAGAAAAATAATGGTGATTAGAATTTCGTTTTTTGGTAGGTTAGTATGTTCACTTTTCAGAGAAGTTAAGTAATTTTGTTTATACACCAATATATTATTGAATAAGTTGAAAATCAATTACTGATAATTTTATGTACTGAGTAATTATTTTAAAATAATTCAGTTCTGTGTTGAAACAGTAAAACATATTGAAAATTATTTTTTCTTGAAGAATAGTAATCAGTTACTAAATTTATTACAGGAGATACACTACTACATTATTTAGTACTTGTCACAGGATGTATGTCTGTTGGAAAAATTCAAGATTCTGAAGTTTTTCGTGTTACTTCCACTGATTTGATATCACTAAGAGCTGATCCTTCAGATGAGGAACGTGTCTCTGAAGTGCGCAAAGTCTTGAATTCAGGAAACTTTTATTTTGCTTGGTCTTCTACTGGAGTCAGTTTAGATCTTAGTCTAAATGCTCATCGTAACATGCAAGAAGAAAGCACTGATAATAGGTTTTTCTGGTGAGTTTTGTTTTAAAAGTTCTTTCCATTATATTAATTTATGTAACTTATGAAATGTCTCATGATTTTTACATATCTACTTTTCAAAAATTGCCATTTTTTTCTTGAAGCAATATATTATTTTTAAAAATTAGGTCTTGAAGTAGTTGAAGAAATTTTCTTGAATATTTAGTTTCCATATATGGGGGAAAACACAAATCTGATTTTAGAAATGAGTTGTAAACATTTTCCGCAAAAATTACAGAAACAGATTAAAACACTCCACAGAGGTCTTTAAAACTTCTCTGTTTTAAATATGTAGTATTTTGTTATCACTTTATTGTTTAAACATTCTCCAATTCTTTGTATATTCACATGAAAATAAACCTTATTCAATATAGTCAGTGTTACAGTAGGCTGTAAATGATTGGAAAAATATTCTCAAGTAATAAGTGTTAAATGAGAAATTCCATTTATTTTCATTTAGGCTTTCTCTGTAAGTTGTCATTTGAAATTCCCAATGAAAGTAAACTGAAATTCATTAAATGTAATTTATTAAGTCTAACTTATAAAATATTGGTTTTTTTTAATAAAATTTTATTAAGTTTTAAAACATTTAAAAAATTTTAAAAACAGCATATCAAAATCCAGTCTGGGGTTTCAGGGGTTCAGTACAATGTCAAGTTCTTAAATTTATCAATACACCATTACTTTATATAATATCTAATGTCAACTTACTAAAAAAAAAGAAACAAATATTAGCAATGGTAACCAAAAAAAGGAATAAAAAGAAAATTTCAATCTATGTATTCCGCCAGTTAATCTTACAATCAATTTCCCCCAATTCATATTTAATATCCAAATAGAGAAAACACACTAAAATATAGGAAAAAAATAAAAAAGACTCTATAGGATCTGTATTGAATCTTATGACAATTTATGTTAAAATTTTATTCTAAATTCTAAAGTCTATAGTCTAAAATAGTTGATATCTAACTTAATCAATGTTCAGTTGATGAACATTGTATCTAATGTTCGTCCATTGTATATAATTTCTCCAGAGCCGAGTTGCACAAGTCCCGCATTGCATTGCACTTTTCATCAAATGAATTTCTTTCCATATTAGTTAGAAGTGTAAAGAGAGAGAACTTCTCAAACTTGTAGTTTTAATTTATAGTCTTCAGCAAATTTATCATTAAGCGTCAGCATGTAAGGGGCGGTGACTTCTTATTGTGATTATGTCACTCTCATTCGCCGCTTTTTACTGTCCGTAAGGTTCCTTCGTTTAAAAAATTGCTTTTTAGGGTTTAATTCTATAAAATTTCGTTTCTTCTTACCCCCTCCACGCTCCTCTGGTGTTCTTCTTCTTCTTCACCTCCACTCCTGCTCTATCTTGCCCGGGATGATTCCATACTTACTGGCCACCATTAAGGCGCCATCTTCGTCCGGTCTCCAGCGGGAGTTCACGGGACACTACGGGGGGGGGGGGTTGCGTTACCCTCCTCCCTGCTCCCACACTCCTCTGCCTACCTCCCCTTCAGGGAGGATAGGACCCCTGAGAGGGGTCTGGTGACCGGCAGGCCTGAGCAAACGCGTGGAGCTCGCGCCCTTGCTTCCAGATGTGTCGGAAGTCCACCTGGAAGTCCAGTCTATAAAATATTGTTTGATGTATAAATATTTGAAATGTTTTGAATTTCATTCAGATGTACATTTTAGAGTCTGAATAATTTTTATACTTTCCTCCTATTTTTCTAAATACACATTAGAATTATTTGTTTATACATAATGCATATTGGTTTACATTTAATTTCTGAATTAAATTATGATCCTTACTTTTCTGATAGGAATCAATCATTGCATTTGCATCTGAAACATTATGGAGTGAAGTGTGATGACTGGTTATTACGACTCATGTGTGGAGGAGTGGAAATTAGAACTATTTATGCAGCTCACAAACAAGCAAAGGCTTGCATTATATCTCGATTAAGCTGTGAGAGAGCTGGGACCAGATTTAATGTTCGAGGAACAAATGATGATGGCCATGTAGCTAATTTTGTTGAAACAGAGCAGGTATGATAAGGGTTTAACTTCATTAATTTAATTAAGAGTATGTACATTGGGAGTTTTTCTTTCTTTCTTTATTTATTTGATTTATATCCCGCCTCTCTTCCCCCAATGGGGAACTCGAGGCGGCGTACAACATATAAAATGTGC